>VWYO01007786.1:0-13390 GCA_013400275.1 Rhadina sibilatrix
TGCGGAGGGAGTAGAGCTGGTGAAAAGCTGAGGAGCTGAGCTGCACCCACGGCAAGGACTGCCTCAGTTTGCCATCTCTCTTCAGAGCGGCGAGAGGGTTTATTGCTTCATACTATTAATTTTTGTTTGTTAAATAAATAGTTTTTTCCACTTTTCTCTGAAGAAGCTCTTTTCCTAGACCAGCTGGGGGGAGGGGCCGTTTGGGTTTGCTTTTCAGAGGAACCCCTTCGGAGGTTCCCTCTCAATTTTGCCCTAAACCAAGACAGAGGGCATCTACCTGGCAGCCTCTGATCTACATCCAGCTTGCTGGACAGTCCTGACTGGCTCCCAGAATGGTTTTGAAAGCTGCTTAGTGTGCTCGTAGCACACCTGGATCTCCCACATCAAAACCAAATTATTCACCAGGCAGGTACAGAATACAAGTAGCTGCAATGTGGCCTTTACTGGTCTCTTCTATTAAAAAACTCTTATGAAATCAACTGCTCGTTCCTGTAGTGTTATCAATCATTTGCAAGAAATCTCTGTATCAGATGAGTCAGTACATCTCCCTTGCACAGTAACGTGTTCTGTGCATGAGAAGGCTTTACCATCATGCCTAGAGCAAGCCAGATGTGTGCTGTTATGCAAGAGGAAAACATTTCTGTGGAGGGCCTTTGATAGGTATGCCAAGGGCAATAATATCAGTGTCTGTTTAAAACGTTTTAAAGGAAACTAAGCATGGATTATGCTTCTGACAGAGAGTTGTTCTGTTAATCCCTCTTATTTCTTTATTATTTCCAGAGCAAAGGGGAGATATAAGGAGTTGATGGAAGTCAAAATGATGGTGTACAAAATGCAAGCAGTAATGTGTAGAATTGTGGATTGATGTAAAAAATACCTTACTCCCATGACACAAATGTGTCAGCCTGTTCCTTCGTTATCTTTCTATTTTCAGAGGAAATGTCCAGCCAGGACAGGATGTGCATTTATATCTATTGAGTATTATCTGCTGACATATGTGCTCCGTGCCAAGTCTTATCTACTGTTTACAAGTTTTGTATTTTTGTGACCCCAGAAAGATCAGCTGACTAGTGAAATCAGGGAGATCAGTGTCTGTTGAACGCTGCAAGCTATGGTAGTTGAATTCTCGTTCTTATCTAAATATTTTCATTTATATAATTTTAAATATCTGGAGAAAGAAGCAAGTTCACCAACTTACTGTCCCACAGTTTCATAAACCCTAGTGATTTGGATTCTGCAGGATTAAAAGAAGCATGCCTAAAGAAATTAGATGTTAAGTACTTGGCTATTTTTTTTTTAATCCCATAATATAGAATCATACATATAAATATAAAATGGGTTGTGTTGGAAGATCATTTCCCAGTATAAATTCAGCAGGCCTTGTCTAGGTCAATACTTGTCTGGAATCTCTTAAAGAAAACCTCTTAAAAAGTTATCTGTGTTACTGTTAAAATACAAATACACCCATACATGTAATTTTTGTATGGGTATACATTGTGCATCATGAGTAGAAATAACATACATAGACATTATTATTACAGATTTCCTATATTTAGTTAGTACCTCTTCAGATGTGACCCAAAAGTTTCACAGCCAAATCTTTAACTTCATTTGCAACAGTATTTTTGTTTTGTACATTTTTTTTTAATAAGCACCAGTGGACACAGCAAATTAGGACTTGAAGTGTGGTGGCTTTTCTGAGTCTGGAAGAGGTTAAAGCTGAACTGTAAGAAAATGTTTTGATCTAGCCCACAGCTGTACTTCCATGTATTATACATGCAGAAACATTAACAGATCATTTTAGATTGCTCCACTTTCAGATCAGGTAATCTCAAAAATTTAGAACCTATGGATCATGTTATTGTGTGAAATTATGTATGGCTGATACGGGCATAAAATGTTCACTATAAACTTTACTCCAGAACCTGGAGACAGTCAGGGAGTCATTCCACATGCAATTAAGATAAGATTAAGAGCAATAAAACATTGGAAATCTGGGCAACCTAGAATTCTTGCTGTTGTCTAGAGGAATATTGTTTTCTCTTCAAGAACTTTTTTTTTTTCTGGCACAGCCTTCCATCCATCAAGTGCATCTTCTGCCTATGCACGACAACGTGTGCTCTGTGTCACATTGACCGGCACGGTGCTGATAATGTGAGTAGTCACTTTGAAGAGTCATGGATGGAGCAGTTACCAAAGTACACATTCTAATGGAAGACCACCCAGCTTCTCTCTGTTGTATCCCTTCAGTTCTTAAGGCCAGCCTCACACATGATCCACGCTGTGAGCCTTAAACAGTGCCAGAGCTGCTGACTGCATAATGATTTGCCTGAACAGTGGACACTGAAGTCCTGCATTGGCTTCAGGACAACTGAAATTCCTTACTGTCCTTTAGTTTTGTATTTTGTAACTTACGTAGGCAAACACTCGTGTTAAAGAATTAACAAAAGTTAACAACAACGTTTACAAGCAACAAGCCTTTGCAAAAAGGGGAACACAATTAAAGAGCATTTATTATTAATTATTAGTGCAGTCATGGGATCACTTTTGCATTTGGTTTTCTGGTTTGTCTCTCCTCCTGAATGCCTGTTAGCTGAAGAGAATGTTCAGCAACTTTACTGCCACGATTCTTAAATTATTAGATTTTTTTTTTTTTTCACTTCACAGTCATATTTTGTTTCCTTTTTTTTGAGCTTTTACAGGAAATCTGGCAAGGATTATGATGCAGGATCAGCAGAATTTTTTTTTTCTTTACTTTTCTTTTTTTTTTTTTTCCCCCCCAACAAGAAAAAGGCCAGAAAATTTCAGCTTGTGGTTTAACAGGCTGGATAAAATGCTGATGGTCAAAGAAGGATGTGGGATGCAGACTCTGGGCTCTATGGGGGATACTAGACCTCCTTAAATACAATCCTTAAGACTGTTATGTGCCCGATAGGTAAACAATTATTAGTAAATAATATAGGGCATACATTAATAATATTATTAACATCTTCCTGCCAAGAGGCAGACATTAAAAAATTAAACTAGAGGTCAGGTAGAGATGAGGAGTTACCATAGTAAAATGCCAACCTTGGACTCTCTCTGTTGTAGTTTTTCACGAGTCCTTACAAATGAACATCCATGCAAACCCCCACTGGCTGGAGAGCTTTTGAGGCATTATGATGACTGTTTCACAATGGGACCAGGACTAATCTTTCAAGTTCCACAGGTTTAGCCAATGCATTTGAAATGAGATGAGAAGAGACAAAAGTGGGTGTTGCTGTTACTGCCCTTAATTAGACAACATGATACGAAGCCCGTCCAGTGGGAATTCTCAGATGAGCCAAGAAGTCCATCCAAATACATGTGAACTTAAGAAATCATGGTAATTTTGTAACAGTAGTGGCTGCTTGAATTTTGCAGGGCGGATTTTCCCATGTCTTTGTTATTTGTAGTAATATGTAATAGTGTGATAGCTTGTGCAGGTGACTTCCAAACACGTCTTCAGACAAAATGTTATCAAATCTTCTCTCACTTCTCTTTCTTTCAAACACTTAGTTACTTCCTCTGCATTGTATTCTGCATCCTTTTTTCTGGAATGCAGTTGCAGTTCTACTGCTGTAATTTTGCCTTTTCCAAAGGCTGGGAGTCCAAAGCTGTAAGGAGAACAGGAAGACTGCCAGTGTCAAGGTACAGTTAATATATTTGTCAAATATAATGTCTCTGGTCTTTGCTGGCCTCTTATCAACATTACACAAAAGTAGTATTTTATGTTCAAAATTTTACCTTGCCTTCATTGTTACTTTCAACAACTGCATCTGTGGAAAGTAAAATATAGGACTGTAATATCAGAAGATTGAGAACTTCTATTATACATATTTCATCTAAAATACACAGAAATAACTTTATGTTAGTTAATAATTGTCATTTTCAGAAAAAATGTGAACTTTTCATGAGATAGGAAAAATTTGGAAACTTTCTGGAAGTGCTAAATGTTTTAATGCTAGAGCATATAATAGAATCACAGAATCATAGAAGGATTTTGTTTGGAAGGGACCATAAAGATCATCTAGATCACTTTCATTAAGGCAGGCTACCATCTCATTTAAACCTTCCCTCTTTCAGTTTAAACCATTGCCCCTTGCTCTGTCACTACCTGCACATGTAAAACGTCCCTGTCTCTTTTTTTCACCCCCCTTTAGGTACTGAAAGAGCTCAGTGAGGTGTCCCTGAAGCCTTCTCTTCTTCACCCCAGCTCTTTCAGCCTGTCTCTGCTAAAGTGAGGTGTTCCAGCCTGCCAGCCACACCTCTTTGTGGCCACCTCTGACCTTGCTATTGAAAAGAAATATCATCAACAATCAACTGTCAGTATTGTGTATTTGAAGCCATCAGTGTTTTCGTTTGTCTGACTCCATTCCATGTAAGACGAGCTCCATCTTGCACTCAGATATCTGAATCTGAATGCCCATAAACACTCCTAACATTTCTTGCAGACCATAATGTTCACAGCCACTTCTGTATTATCAGGAAAAGAGAGCAACACAGAGCTGCAAAAAGAAATTTAACCAAAAACACATAATCTATTTTTTTAGTCATAGCTCAACAGTTCTCAAAAGAGAATTTTTTTAATATACAAACATCTCTTACTCATTAGCTGGGGCCAGTTTTCACTTCAGTTTCAATGTATTTCACAACAGATAAGTAAAGGAAAGACTTGAACTTCCTGTCAGGTTCACTGTAAATGGTCACTGAATCCCATGTACTAGGCTGTCTTGACTTCCATTCTGTGGCTAGAGTTCAGTGCAGTGAACTGTGCCTGCGTGACCTGTTATAAATCATTAACAACAACTTGTTTGTACAGGTATTTCTGGTGAGAAGTGTTTAAATTTAGTCACCTAGAATGAACTACTGTGAATTTAGCTGATGAATCATTTTCCTCCACATATCCTAAGGAGTTTTATTGTGTATAAAGAGTTTAATAGGAATTGTATGTATTGCTGATGGTACTTCTGAGGTTTTGATTACAGTTACAGTCTCTTGGAGGCCTGATCTGTTAATGTAAAGAGAAATGTCTGAATGCAATATAATAGAGAGATTTGTTTAACTTTCTGTGTGTTCATTGGCCCAGATCCATAACTATTTTATGTGTTTACTCAGTGAATTGTGTTGGAGAGCTTAAAGCTGCCTGCTGAATTCCTGGTGCAACTGCATCATTGCTGTAGAAGGAGGATCATTGTGTGGGACATAAGATCTGTACAGATACCCTGCTTTGGGCACAGCATGACTACATTTGCTTCTTGGTTTACTATGCTGAGCACCAGGAGCCTCAACAAAGTCACACCAAACTGAAGGAATTTTCAGTTTTCCTCTGTGGATCACAGGACTGCCAAGTGTTACTAAATACACCAGTAAAAATACAAAAATATGGAAGATTCCCTACAGCTATGATCTTTTGAACCACCTGTTGGGTATCATCAGCAAATTTTTTCTTCCTTTAAATGATAAGAGGACCACTGGTTTTAAGTTCACTGTGGTGACTTGGAGAATTTGTGGACTAATAGAATTATTGCAGGATAAATGCAGAAAGTATACAGAGCCTGTAAGGAACTCAGAATAGATGTAGGTATTCAGCAACAAGGGTCTGTTTGCATTTGTAATCTGTGCAATGATTGTGACTGAAGACACATCTTCTTAACTACAGTGTGCTACAGATAGGTTCAAGTAGAGAAAGATGCTTCTTTACTGTAATGGAATTTCCAAGCAAAAACCCCAAATATTTTGCTACTAGATCAGGGCTCCTTTAAGTCTCATTTTGTTTATAAGTGGACAATGGCATGTATCAGCTATCCCTTTGTTCAATGAAACAATCTTTAGGCTACATCAGAGGACGTCAGCTTTAGTTCCTTCCTTTGAATTCTGAGAAGTAAGCATTTAGTTACCTTATGCTGCGATTTACTTTACTTCAGCATATGTTTTTGCCCTTCACTTAAGTGACCCTTTTTTTTTTACAGCACTTATTCAAGTTTAAGGCCTCATAAACTGATGGAAATTTCTTTATATAAGCATAAAGTAAGTCTAACAGCCTGCCGCTGTTGCAGTATTTTCCACCATAAAGTATGAGTAACCACCCTGAGTTGCCCCAATTGTCAGAGAAGACAGAGAAGAACCAGTAGAGAATTAAGATTTGCAAGTGGACTTTGAATTCTGTGCTTATGACATCGTTCAGTCACAAGAGCAAAACAGGTACTGAAGTCCTAAGGCCTCACAGTAGGGTTCATACTAAATCTGTGCTCTGCTCCATCCTCGCATTATTTGCACATTACAAATCTCCTCAGCAGGCATTACCAGAATGTAATTTCTGACAGCCACAATTCCTTGTCCTTTGAGATTGTGGCATTGTGTTAGGGTTTTTTAATGTATTTTTGGGAGGTTTTTTCCAAGAAATATGTACATGACCAATCTAGATAACAGAAACAACAAATTATATTTCTGTGGTCTGATACTTCAAAAAGTTTGGAACATGTCAGAAAATAGCAAAGCTTATATTCAATAAGAAAGAGGTTGTTTCTTAACAATCTTAAGAAAGGGGTTGTTATTTCCACCAGAACTATTAACCTCCCCTAAAGAAGGAAGAAAGTGAATAGAAACAGGATGATCATTAAAAAAATTATTGTTTGAAACTGAGGGCTTGTCCAAATTAGAGTTCATAACTTGCCTCCTGCTGTGAGATTGGACCAAACTCAACAACTAAGAAAATACTTGCAGTGGAAAACAAAAATTAATATTTAAGATGATTGTTTCTTTACAAACTATAAACAAAGGGCTACAGAAACCTATGAACGGAAAGGAGATTAATATAAGAAATTGAGTGGTCAGACTCCTAGACTGTTAATTTGACAATTATGAACAGCTTTATCTATGTTCATAAAAGAAATCCTGTGGAAGTGGATTTTTTTTCCACTCAGAAACAGTAATGCCTCAGACTGAAGTTTAAGCATAGTTAGTTTATACACTTCTAAACCAAATTAATTAGATCTATCATAATCCACAACCAAGATTACAATATTTCCTACCACTTGTTTTAAGACAGAGGAACTTTTTTCCTTAATAAATATTTTTGCCTCAGCATTGAGGCAGAACAATGATCTCAGGTAGGGTGAATGTTAAAAAGCAAGATGCTTATGGCTCATCACTGTGAACATAGATAAAGTCATCTTAATATTATAAGGATTATAATAAATATAATAAGAAGTAATACTACATGTAGTATTTATTGTCACAGTGATAATTGCTAGTTACAGGTGCTTCCCATCTCTTGGTAAGGCAACTGAGTCTGCCAGTGTCTCTGCATAGTGTATGGGAGGAAATACTAACTTTTCCATAGTGACCACTGTCCATTTCCGTCCTCAGTGTCCCTTCCACAGCAAGGTAGCTTGTATTATACAGTAGCTGCTTCAGCTCACTCTTTCTGAACTCTCAGTTCTTTAGTACCTGTGAGCTGCATGTCTCAGCAGCACTCAGTGTTACATATAGTTTGTAGGTTCAGCACTTGTTAATCAAACTTTGTCCACATCTTCTCTACAAAGAAAAAGAAATGGAGATGGAGTATTGCTCTTCCTTTGAGAGTGTCTCCACCTGTGTTGCTATAATTGGCAAGGGAACAACTGTCAGTCACCAGTGAGGTGCATTACTTTTATTAGCCGTATTAAGAGAGCTCTCTCTGCATGCTTCATTTTTGTTGGCTGCCTCGGTGCTCATGCAAGAATTGGTGGATGTGGTGCACACCAAATACTTCCAGATAACCTTACAGGATTTTATCAGCACTGAGAATCAACTCCCACACCTGAAGCAGGAGGTAAGTGAATTGTCTACAAATTGGACAAGTAAAGGGCCCTATTGCAGATATGTGAGTTTGGTACCAACTCAGCAAAGAATACAAGATATGTTTCCCTAACAATGTAAGGAATACAAGCACACTCCACTTATTAAGAAAACTTCAGGTGTAGTATGGAGTCTTGTCTCCAGGCACAATGTTTTCTGCATTGTGTCTTCCTAGACTACTGAACAAAAGTGCAGATCTTTCTCATTCTTTCCACTGACTAGTGGAAAAGAAGTGCATAGGACTTCTACAGCATAAACCTCCGAGGTTAGCAGTTTCCTTTCTCAAATCCAGCCTAAAGCAAAATGCTTACCTATGCAGAAAATGGCCTCAGGCCATAGATCTAAGCAGTATCAGCAGTATTAATCTCACCACCTTGAACTGTGAGGGCACACCAATTTTTTAAACACTTATTTCCCATAAACACATGTAACATGTACGTTGAAGGAAATCAAAGCAAAGCAAACTGCTGTTGAAATAAAACACATCATGCATAAACAGTTCTCTCACCAAGGAAAGAGCATACGGAAAGACTTTAACCTGGATGTCCACAGATACCTCAGTGATCCTGGGGTTAAGAAAACAACAGTGAAACACCAAGGCTCAGTTACCTCCTGCTAGTAACTAGAGCTTCATGACTTTCTTGTAGCTGCATTGATTTAAATGTCCGAAGTTCTGAACTCTAACTTTCAACAAAATTGAAGAACTGGAAGGCTCTACAGAGAAAAGTTTGAAAGCAGAGTGATATAATCAAGGGCAGCTGGGCCAAAGGAGCCCAGTATGCACATGCCCTCAGACAGAGCACAACATTCTCTAAGGCAAATATCAGATAAAGCATACGAGAAGAAACATGCTAGCTCAGCGTTTTTGTAAATAAAGAAGTGCCTTCCCCCCCTCACTGTGGTTACCACTGTGTTCAGAAAATAATGACTCCTCGGCCCATCCCCCTCCTCTGACTGTACCACTACCTCCAGCTAACTGGGGTGACTGACAAACTGCATAACAAGATATTTGAAATCATGAGAGTAAAAATACTTTGCTATTTTGCACGATAAATGGTTTGCAGTTGGGATTAGTTAATGGAGAAATATTTTGGGTACTTTTGCTCGATGGGTTTCCTTTGCTTGCAGGGTCGTTCAGAAAAAGCTCCCTGAACTTTGAACTGTATCTGCAAAGTGAGATAAACAAGAGCCATATAAATACCACAGCCCTCTTCCCCACACTGTTTTCTTCTGCGGCAGAGCCAGGCAGAGCTGCCAAGAAGGGGGAGGAGAACAGGGTAAGTGTGCTGGGTTTGCTGTGAAAGAGCTTCATGACTTAAGATTTGGCAGAGTGTTTGCTTGCTTCTTCGGCTGAAAAGGCTGACTATGGAAATTTCCATTGGAAACCAAGTATAAAGTTGAAATGTGAAGAGAAGTATAAGGCAGGACATGGCTCTCCTGCAGCTCCCCGGACGGACAGTTGTTGCTGGGCGCTGCATGCCAGTGCTGCAGAAGGCTGCTTAAAGGCAAGCATGGATATCAAAATATCATGACAGTCTCGTGTTTGTAATGGATATAAAGGCAGGCTGCTTTCCTGACGTGTGGGAAGAGTGGAAAAAGGCTGTGTTGGTATATACTGGACCACGGTTTAGTCTTCAAAGTACTTTACCTAGAACATCAGGAAACAAATGTCAGGGACAGCTGGATTTCACAAATGCAGCAACAAATGGCTCTTGATTTAAAATCAATTATTATTAATCATTTAGGCTATGACAAGATGGATGGAATATGTATTATTTATCAGAATTTATTGTTTCCAAACTATTCTGTGGTTACTGTCAGACTTTGATGTAAGTGGTGAAGTTATACAATTCCACAACCTAGGACATGTTGGGAAGCGCCTTATAATGTTATACATTTATAATTTAAAATATTTCTTGATAATGGGTATTTAAACCAAAATGGAGATGTTAATGGAATAAAATGAAGAGCTAATTGATAGAATTTCTTATATGCATTGATTTTCATAAACATTAACTGAACTAAGTATGGATATGATTTTTTGTAGGATCTGAGGAATCCTGAAATTCCAGTTTTCATTTCTGAGTTTTGCAAAATTGTTTCTAGTGCCTGACTTCACAGATTTTTCTCAATGGGATCCAGATACTCCAGACTGGCTTGTAAAAATGTCAAAGTAATTTTTATTATTTTCTGCTATGTTCTATAGTAATTAGTGTACTGAAATCCACTGTTGGTGTGTGTATTTTTAACACAGTGGAATTACTCTGGAATCTGGACTGAACTGGTCTAGATTCTTCATGGCATAAAAGGGCTTACCACAATTGATTTCAAAACACAAGAAACAAGACCACCTTAAAATCACTGAAGTGTTAAAAATGGTCAAAAAACTTACAAAGAGGAATAAATAACTTAGTCTGATTAATAGTACTAAAAAAAATTCCAGTTATTCTGAATGTTTACTTTGCAGCTGTTCAAACACAATAACAAAAAAAAAAACCCCAAAAGCCTTCAAGTACCACGAAGAAAAAAACACCTCCCTATATTACAGACGAACTCCACTGAAAAACCAAAGGAATTGAGCACTAAACAAAGAGTTCAAGTTTATTCTTACAGGGGTTTGTTTATTTTTTTTTTTTTCTTTTTTTTTTTAACTGAATGGAGCCAATATGCTGCTGTATTTTCTTATGGGAATTTCAGTGTCTGAACTTTGTTTAGGCATTGGCCTTACTTTGTTTATTTTCTCTGTTCTCAGGTACAGCCCAGCCATGTGGGCAGGTCTGGGGCTAGTTCTGGCCCTCTGTCTCCTCCCAGGAGGAGAGACAGAGATCCAGAACTGCCAGGAGCCCCCAGAATGGCGCATTGGGGAGGAGGACCCAATGTGGAACTCCAGAGGCTCAGTGACAGTGGTGGCTCTCCTTCAGGCTAGCTGATCATTGTGCCTGCGGCAGGCTTCCAGGTAAGCCTGAATCTTGTCCCAGTTTTTGTTATCCAGCTAAGAATGCTACGTGTGCCCTGCCTCGGATGCACTCCATGAACTTTAGCTGCCCCAAACACCACCATCCCAGCTGGCATGTGTGACCCAGTGACCAGGCTCACTATCAGCAGAAGGGTTCTGTGCTAGTGGGTAAGATTCTTTATCTCTTGACCTACGACTCCTGACTGACAGATCATCTTCTCCAAATTCTGTTTACAACATAAAAGTATGATCAACTTGACATTAATGAAACCCAAACCACAGGAACACCCGACAGAAACAGCAACAGATGATTAATGTACCAAAAATGGTGAAGCCAGGAAACATCACAATTTTTAACATGGTTAAATCACCTGAAATAGAGAGACCTGTGGCTACTGTTTTCTTAAGTAAGATCTGTTGGGAAAAAAAAAATTAATCAAAACGTGCATTTAATGTGGCTTTTCAGCCTGTGTTCAGCCTACATATATTTAAAAAATCCAGAAGCTAAGGTAAATACTGTCCTTTCAAAAAATTGGTAAGTATTCAATGAGGTCATTAGTGTTAGGTTTTCATCCAAGACCTGGGACATTAGTGCTGTATTTCCTAGAACTTACTCCTTGCAAATAATTAGCTCTCATGTCAGTAACAATAATAAAAAATTTCAAGCTGACCCAAACAGAAATTGCATAAAGCTTTTTTCTTTGATTCATTGAGAGATTGTGAAATTATTATGGCTTAAAAATTCATAATACCAGTTTCAGATTTGGATTTTAGCCACAGTGAGAACACCTTAGTTTTCCCCTCTAGGCTGCACAACTTACATATCATAATGGGCTTTGCAAGTTAATAATTGGATTTAAAGATTTAAAAACATAGAGGTAAATCTGGCTCTGTCAAAGTTAAAATTGGGCTTTGTGTCTGGCTTTCAAGGTAGCTGGGCTTGGTTCTTACATTTTAAAAATATTGAAAGACTCTTCCACATTCTAGACTATTTCCCATAACTGAATAATAAAAGTTTTCTAGAGCAATTCCATACAAACTCCACATCATACAGCTGTAATAAAAGCAAGATGAAGCAAAAGCTTAACAAAATCTCATGATTCTCTAACAACTTATGGTCTTCCTTCTTTATGTTCCCACTAGTTTGGAGGACCTGCGAATAAAGTTAGAGAATGAAGGATTGGTCAACATCTCGTATGTGGTTGTCAACCATCAGGGACCTCAATCCCGGAGGGAATTTCACCTACTAAAAGAACGTGTTTCAGACTACATTACTGTCTACCAGCAAGATGAGCAGCAAGAGGATGTCTGGACTACTTTAAATGGAAACAAGGATGACTTTCTCATCTATGACAGGTGTGTGCTTACAGACAAACATGGGAAAGTATTTGCATATATTTTGAGTAATGATTTGTAAGTCTCTATATTATTTAATTGATGTTCAAATAACAAAGACATCATGCTCAGCTTCTAAGTTGAACTAAGTTAAGTGCTAGTATTTACTGGAAAAACAAAGTTACAAAAGAAAAGTCTGCTTTTGCATAAATAATTTTGGAATAAATTTTTTTTTTCTTTATAATTACTGTGGATTTAGATGAACATAAGTGAGTGTAAAATTTGGTAACATGTTCATGGTTTTATAGTGTTTTTATTTTCAGATAACTTCATTACATCCATGCATGTCAAAGTAGAATCTTCTATCTCGTGGAAACTTTTTGATGAGTGTTGCTGAAAATGCCATGTAGACATAAGGAAAAATTAGTCTTTAGATCAAATTTAAAGCTTCAGAAGAAAATTGCTTTTTTTTATATAGGATTCTGCCCCAAGTATATTTTGGCAGCACCACTAGGAACTGTAATTGAAATCCCAATTTTTTGATTTTGATGTGATGGTAGTTACTTGAAAAATCCTACACTTGAAACATGTCTATCCTAGTTACTTTCTGTTACTGTAATGAACATTCGAAGTTCATGCTAAACCATATATAATCTTAATACAGAGTTAGAAAGTTACTCTTTTTCTGTAGTGTGATGAATTTAAATGAAGTAGCTACATTAGGTTTGTGGGATGAAACTAGTATTGGAATGAATGATCTTGAACGTTACAGCAGCAAATATACCCAAGTAAGGATGGCTGATGTCATAGAACAGACAAACAGAATAAAGCAGTATTTCTTCTGGGAGGGGGCCTGGACACTTTGCCCAGTGCACTCAAGTGAATACATGCGGCAAGCAAGCACCATTACAATCCTCTCGTGCACAATAAATCCGTAATGCAGGTGCACCACAGTGCCCATCCCAGTCAAAATACCTTGGGCTGCATAAAAACACATGGTAAGGATGCAGAAATCACTCTACTGAAGTGTTCCCCTTCCCTCTACCCCCCTGGTCAGCTGCTAGCTCAGGATTTGGGGAGGTTTGGGCGAGGGGATCTTCAGGATAGGAGGAAGAAATCCAAAAGAGACTCCTTACCTTGGGCGTATTCCAAGGTTTATTCCAAGAAGGGATCCCAGGGGTCAAAGAGGGGGAACATGGAGGGATGGGGCTTTTTATCGCTTTTGGGATGGGGGGTGGG
>VWYO01007786.1:13539-31565 GCA_013400275.1 Rhadina sibilatrix
CGGTTTTGCAGCGTGGCCTGTCTGGTAATTTCCTCGTCTTCTAGGAGGGCACTGATAGCAGTTGATGTCAGATTTGCCTGTTTGACCACCCAGCCCTGCAAACAACTGTTGTCATTATCCCAATGGCTCTGTAATGAGTGCACCTCTGCCAGTCTTAAGTGCCACTAATGGAGAGGCTTCTGGCAGTGCAGTTACCACATCAGCCAGAAATCGTGCTTTGCATACTGGCCAGTGCAGGTGCATGGGCAAGCACGTGTAAGGGAGATTCTGGGTTTGCCTGTGAACTGGAACAGAAACACTCCCCATGGAGTACAGTGTGGGTTGACTGATGCAAGTAAAATGAGATATCATAAGAAGAGAGATTTGATTGTAGGTATTTGTAACCACAGAGTTCTTTCTCTCCTTAGATGTGGCCGTCTAGTGTATCACCTGGGTCTGCCCTACTCCTTCCTGCACTTTCAGTATGTGGAAGAATCTATTAAGATTGCATACTGCGAAAACAAGTGTGGAAACTGCTCTTACATGGTATTTTCTTGTCTCATTCTGTGTATAGTAGAAAACTGGATCTGATTGGTATTTAAAAGAATTATTTCAGTGTGATTAATCCAAAAAGATACGATTTCAAATTTAAGGATTTCATGCATCTTGACAGATAACTTTTAAACATTTTTCTAAGTGAATTAGATCAGATTTCTTAAACAATCAGTCTGATCTGAATTCCTGTCCTTGATAGAAATGCAAGTAATTGTCAGAAATGTAAATGCAATCTTGGAGGCTAATTCTGTTTGTAGAGCTATATAGAGGTAGTGAGAAATTAACTACTCTAATTCAGTGGGCTGGGTAAATACATAAAAAAAACAGTAGTTTTTTTTAAAAACCTGGGAATCAAACTCAAGCTGGTTTGCATTATTACTAATTGTAGTTTGCACTTAAACACAGTCTACAAGAGTTATTTTTAAAAAGTGATAATACAAGGTGACAAATTATTTTTACTGCTATAAAATAAGGGTAGCTTTTTTAAATGTATCATTCAAGATCAGAACTGCTTTTTAAGGATTATCAAGAAAGATACATACCTAGTAATGGAAGTTCAGTGAGAATAATAATTTTCTATCTCATTGGGCAGTGTTCTGGCTCCACAGACAGGTCAGATGTAGGATCTAGGATAAGAATACTTGTTATTAGCAATTACTGAAATTATAATTGCTAAAAAGCCCTGTCTAGTTGACAGTGTGACAACACAAGGCTATTTTTATTCATACATTCTTCAGCAAAATAGCACAAATAACTTAAAAGTGCCTTTCATGCTCTGCAAAAATGTTAGTTAATATTTTACAACCAGTTTAATTGAAACCAGTGCCCTGTATTTAATGCAAGCATTTGTTTTGCAGGAACCTGATATAGATGGTGTATGTGAAAACATCACTAAAAAAGCAGGTGAAGAGCTGTCAGAGACAGAACCCAAGCTGACAGGCCAGCATTCCCATCCCAGCCTGCACAGACATGGACACCACCACCGCCACCACCACCACCACCACCGTCACATGGGCAGTCATGATCCCAAGCATGAGAACCACCAGGCTGCTTCTGAAACTGAGAGACATCATCCTCACGGTGGCTGGCGTCACCGCCTTTTCGGCCGTCACAGACATGATCAGATAGGTAGTCAGGAGCACGTAGACACTGCCCCTCCAGGAGAAATTGTGGAAATTGCACAAGATAAAAACCTAAGAAAGAAAGGGAAAAACAGCTGAAAGAACCAGTTAACTTGAAATTGGCAGACAGGATCAGACTCAACCTCTAGCAGCTGATCCTGTCATTGTCGACACCTTCTGTTTGAAGAGCTAGGGAATTCTGTCACTTGACAGTGCCGTGGAGCACTACCAAATTCTTGCAGGTGACATGGGCAGCTGGCAGCAGAGGACATCACTGAGTCTTGACAGTGACGTCTGCTCTCTGCTGCCTGACATTCACCACCAGCAGGAGCAAGTGAAACTAGTGACACCTGACAGTGACAGGAAAAGGCGAGAAACTGATCCTGAAAAACAAACTAAGCATATTCCAGAAACAAGGGAGTCCCACTAATCAGTTCATATAGTTGCAAAAGCAGAAAAAGGAACAGGTTAAGTGTTTTCATTGCCCCAAATTCAAAATTATACTGATCAGTATGGGGAGTTAACATATTGCAAAGAAGTGTATTTTTAGAGCTGTGCTCTTAGAATACCTGTCAAATTCCATCAGTGAAAAGCTTCATGGTTTAAATGAATTCGGTTGACCCCTAGTTTGTTTTTCAGTTCCACTGGGAAGGTGTCTGCATTCTTGATTAATTTGTCTTTCTTGTTTCTCTTCTAACATTCTGCTTGCATTTGTGAGGACAGGAGCATAAACTATGATCTAGGGGCTCCTTGTCTGATGTTTTGCAATCAAGAACAGAAGATAACCAAGACAGATATTTTAATCATTTTTTATTAAGAAGACAATATATTCAAAAGTTGAGGATTTTGTTTTTCTAACCTGGGGATACAAATCGTGTACAAGCAAAACTTACTCCTAAGCAATGTGACAGAAAAATTCTACATCAAAAATGTAATATACAGAGAGTAACTGCTTTATTTTCAAGTAACAGATTAATATGCTTAACTTTTGTGGCTCTTAGATACAGTAAGAGGGTCCATTAACACATAATGCTACAGCCTGTAAAATCCTACTAAATCAATTAGATCATCCTGAAGGGAGAAGTAGTGTTAACAACTCAGAGTCAGAATCTAAAAGAGGGTGGGATGAAACAAGTTTAATCTTGGTGTAATGTTGATCTTTGTTTACAAAAGTGCTGAATTTGATAAATCTGTATCAATTAGTAACATAATATACCACTTAAACTTGTATAACTTCTCTATCTATAGCTTGGCATTTCTAATATTTGATTAATTGAATGGAAGTAAATCCAGTTGTTTGAAGGATTCTTGGATGAAGAAGAGAATATCCATGAAAAGAAAACTGCTATGAAAGCATACACCATAATTAATGATGGTTTAATAGGGAAATTGCTACTCCTACAAAACCTGAGTCTTTTTATTGTGAATGCTGATTAGCAAGAGAGTAGGTCTGAATATACACGGAATGAATGCCTTTGGAATATTTGACAAGAGTGTTTTCAATAAAATATACTTTCTTCATATCTTGTTTTTATTTTGAGATGCACAGTTTGAAAAGTGAAATACTTCCTGTCATATACTCAGAATCTCCTCCGTTTGAAGGGCAGGTCTTGGCTTTTATTAAGACGTTGCTCCAAGTCTCTTATGGTGTTTCGGAGAATTTCAATTTCCTTGTTTTTCTCTTCCTGGAGATGCTGCAGCTTCTGTAAAAGTGCAGGCAAAGACTTCCTTCTTAAACATCACATAAAGTAACAATACATTTTGCTACTGCGAGTAAGAGATATTCCAATGAAAATATTTTCCTTGGTATTTTGTATCACAAAATTACAAAAACTATTTCCCCAGAATCCTGTTTTTCTGCCATCCCGAAGTCTCAAGACTACCCAAAAAAAACCAAAAAAACCCCCCAAAACCAAAAAAACCCAAGACAACCAACAACAACAACAAAAAACATACACAGAGTTTATATCAGTGCCACTGATGTCACTTATAGCTTAAGTTTCCAGGTTAACAGTTCAGTAGTAAAACCACCTCACAGGTGGCTTTTTGTTGTTGTTTGCCCACAGCAGTATCAATATGTCAAGAGCCATGAATGATAATTGGAGTTGATATCTTAAAAGCCTTTTCTATCTTAAATTATTCTACGGTTCTATGAATTCAGTTGTGTAGAGGTGGGAGAGGTGTGTGGGAGAGGGAACACCGAGAAACCCCAGGGAACTCCTGCTTCAAACACCCTGAAACAGTACCTGTGCGCTACAGGCTGTGAAAGCACCTACCCTTCGATAGATACTCTGTGGCAAGACGGAAGCGTCTGAAAAGGACTTGGTGGTTTTATCCTGGGCTCTTGCCAATTTAGCATTGAACTGAAAGAATCAGGCAAAGACAAAATGGTAAAAATGAATGGGGTGGCAGGGGTGGGGGTGAGATGTCTTAAATATGTCAAGTGCAATTTTCACTTTTTCATTAGTTGCATTTTTTTACCTGAGGGTAGTAGCAGTCAGCCTTTCTACTAATTCTAGAAAAATGAAGCTACTTATGTTTATTTTTAAAATAATGCAGTTACAAGATATGTTTCTTTAAAAAAAGCCTCAAAGTTTTGCAAAAGTAATACAAATATGATAAAACTAAATCCATGTAGATAAAAAATGTTTCTGAAAAAAAGAATGAAATTGAAGGCCTCCCAGCCACGTATTTACAGGAGGAAAAAATACAGAGAGTGTTAAAAACTTCCAAACCCATCATTCTTCTCTTATGTTCCAAGCATAACTTAGTCTGAACACTTTCAAATCTTATTTCTTTTTTGATGTGTGAAAGGTTTGAAGTTTTTTCCTTAATTCTTTCTGTAATGAGAGTAGTTTAAAATATGAGAAATTTAATACATGTTGAATGCTGTGTCTTAAATCTCTGCAGGATTAGAAATTTTAATTGGAATTTTATTAAAAATATATATATTCTCACAATTCAGAAATTAAAAACAAGAAAATTAAGCAGAAAACATTGAATTTTTTAACAGCTCAAAATCTAAAATGTTTCTAAGTAATTTAATTTGGAACAAGAATAGAGCAACCTTCAGTCTCCCTATACATTAGGTGTAACTTGACTCCTGAGCCAGAGTCAGTTACCATTGTGGAAAGAACCACCTGCCACTGATCCTCGTAAAGACAATAAATAATTACGTTTTCTAGATTCCATCATGTCACTTTGTTAAGTACTAATTAACATTTTTTCATTACCTAGTCTCTTTGAAATTTACCCAATGCCCAGTTCATCTTTAAGTCAGCTTTGTAATGCATACCTCTATCTGCAGTTTAATTATTTCATTCTGCTTCTCTTCATTTTGAATTTTCAGCTGTCTAGTTAGCTCTAATATTTCCAGTTCTTTTTTCTCTCTCTGTTCTCTATACTCCATTTCTTTTACTTCAACTAGCAACATAGTAACACAAAATATTATGATTATAGAAGACGTTTAGATAAAAAATTAACAATTTACCAAATACTAAAACTTTCTTGAACACCAGGTCAACATTTCACTGGAAGACAATTCAAGCAAAAACCATTCTGAAACTATATGAAAACCACACTGTCCTATCCCAGTAAGATGGTGTCCTTTTAAAAAAGCATCATAATTTGCAAAAACTTTCCTTGTTGTTTTCGTCTGTATAGATGATCAAAAAAATCTCATTTTTAAGTTTATGTCTCTAATGAGGAAAATTAACAGAAATCAGTTTTTTTCTCATTGCAGTATTATTTATTTGTGAAAATAATGTCCTACTCTCCTGAACACAGATAAAGCATTTTTTAACAGTAAACATCTAGTTTACAGTTCAAAGCAAGGTTCCAACTGACACTTAACCCAAAATTTCGTTCCTTCAGATTTTTAGGCCCATATTCCCAGCATTTGTTCTAACTATTTGGGAATTTCTGCTCGCTCATGTTCCTGTACTATTGCTTCATTACCAGTGTCTGCTCTCTTCAGCAAACATACAATTCCATTAAACACTGCCCACTTCTAGTGTTCATGTTTCCATCATGAGATGAAACTCTTATTTATTCTAGACAAAATGTAGCATCTTCGGATGACAGCGTGTTTTACCCATTGATAACACGTTCAGTCTTCAGAGAACTTACATTTTTTCCTTATATCGCAATTCAACTGTGTTATTTCTGATTTGTGGTCTTCCTCTTTGTTTTTCATTTCTGTCATGAGTTTCTCAATTTGGTCTTTATACTCCTGTGAATGTAAAATGTTTTATAAACATCTTGCAGTTTCTGTGCTCTTAGCCTTCTGCAAAGCACAACCATCATGTAAAAATATACAGTACTCTATAATTCAGTACTTCTTTAATCCTCAGTCTTGTAAATTTAAATGCCCAATTACTTCTTACACAGTCTGGCTGAAGTCCACAGATTAAAAACATTGCAGATTTCATTGTATTACAGCTATCTGTTGATATAAAATTAGAAACTGTATTTCTTAGGATAGCAGGCAAATGCAGATATAATACTCCTTTCCCTAGAACAGGCTCTGACACAATGTTAGTTAAAGGACTATAGTTTCGCCTTCATGGATTTTTGGATTTTTAGGATTGCATGATTCAAATGTGAGTTTTGTTAGTAGTGCTCATATGAAGGATTTCACAACTTCATATTGGCAGCAGTAGACACATCAGTGATACCACTAGTAGTGATGCTGGTGGCACTGACACTCAAAGTTTGAAGATGCCAGTTACAAATTTACTCCAATAACTACTCCAGAATTATCAAGGAACTGTCTGTAGCTGCCACTGTCGAGCTGCTCACTCCAAAGCTCTCGTTGCAGCCTTCTGACAAGATGGCCACACACCACAGCGATGCCTGGGGGCACTCACAGCAGCCACCCCTGACTGGGGAGGAGTACATGGGGACACAGTCAGGCCTTCAGAACAACACCAGGAAGTCCCACCGTGCTCACACATGTGTTTAACGGGTGGAGTAAGTTTATCACATCCTTCAGAAGGCATTACTCATTTTTTACTCAAACAGTCAAGATAACAGCTCTACTGGTATGAATATTTAATTTTAATTCATAGTACAAACACAGGCAAAGGAAATCAGCAGTGAGATTCCTGATCCTAAACAGATAACAGATCTCCAGTCTTCACACAGAGAATTATGAAAACAGAAAACTATGACTAGTGCTGCTGGTTTCACCTCCTTTGCAAAAATAAGTACCATAGATAAAAAGTAGAGATCATATATGGAATTTATTATGAGGTACAGATAAGGAATAGAGACCTATTATCTTTGTAGTACTTATTCCTGACAAAACTCAGACCACTCCTGATTCTCAGGCAGCACAACCAGGCATCTTCAATGTGAAAACCATACTTTCACACAAAAAGTTATTTTAGTGCAAGGGATTAGAATGGTGAAGTTGAATTTAAAGTTAAATAACAGCTAAAATAACAGTTAAATAAACAGCTAAAAAAACCCCAAGTGCATCTCAGATTGAGCCAACGTTCTCAGCACCAAGGAGTTTTAACCTCTTAGCTCTTCTAACATGGATACTGCCATAAGAACAACCCTTCTCTTTTTACACATGAAAAACATCAAGAGAAGAGAAATAATAAGAGTATCAATTACAAATCCCAAACAAAAAGTTATACAACATAATAGAGATGCAGTATTATTCCTCTACATAAAGAACAATAATTTGTGACATACCTCTTCACAAGTCTTTAATTTATCTTCCAAGATGTGAATGGTTCCCTTCAGTCTATCATTTTCATCTACATAAACAAAAACTATATGGTACACTAAAAAGTACATTTTGACAATTTCTGTAGCATGAAAGCAGAATGAGGAAATTACTTGCATTTTTTTTACTTGTCTGAACTTTGAGAAACTTTTTTTTGTGCACTTATTATCATCATTACAGAATTAAATACTGTCAGTCTCCATTTTTTAACAAAAATAATAGTTTAATTATATTTGCCTGGTATTACTACTAAGAACTGTATTTAGCCTTCTGATAAATTTTGCATTCAAGAAAATCTAGATGCAAAGTTCTTTGACTCAGAAAATATAAGACTATTATATTGGCTATATAAGACTATATATGGCTACAACAGTTTCAAATTGGAGGATGCAAGTTTTTAAGTACTTGTTTCCCATAAACTAGAAAACAGTATGCAAACACAGAATTTAGAGAAAATAGATTTTTTTATTATTAATATCAGTTTGAATATTAAAAACATCCACATAGTTCCAATGCTAGAGGTTTTTAAACATATATTCTAATATGCCTGCAATGCATAATGGTTATAAAATTAACTTCATGGTGTACTGCTGAGCTGTAGTATAAAGATACAGCGAATATTTATATATTTTATTTTCCAGTAAAAATGAGTAATTGTCAAGTGTATGTGGTTAACAGCAATAACATTTAATAATATTACATGCTAAGGATTAAGGCACTTTGGTTTAACAAAGTGGTAAAAACTGTGCATAAACACATGAATAGTCTAGTCCAACAGCTGAATGATAACTTCTCAGCTTTTGTAAAACTGTCTGTGTTACACTAAAATGAATTTAAAACCCAACCTCAGGAAGGTTATTTTGATTAAAATAACCTTCCTGAGGCAGTTTCGACATAAGATAATTGTAATAGACATTTATTACTGCTGAAGATTGATTTTAGATAAACTTTTTTGTTTCTCTTTGCCTGCCAGTAAGTTTCTCCATCGGAAAAAAATCAGTAAATATAAATGAAAAAATTAAATGCCTGCTCGTTTGAAATTACAGTACAGCATATATAAAAATAATATTTTTTGCCTTTACCTTTCACGTTACACTGGTTTTCAATGGTTTGTGTTAGACCCTTTATCACATTCTGTAGAGTATTGCATTCTGAAAGAAATTAAAAATCCAGTATTTTTGAACAGTGGCTTCACAAATTTACATTTTCTTTACAAAATTTTCTCAAATGTTCTACAATAATTTTGGTTAAATATTACTCTAAGTATTTTTAGTGACTGTAGCAATAACTCATTATTACATGGTTACTGCCTTATTTTAGCTTTTAGTTTGATGATTGATTAAAACCAATTTTATGAAGCAATACAAACAATTTCATAAAACTATTACGTTTGTTTCTAGTTAGAAAACAAGCATCTTTTTTGTTTTCTGAGCAATACTAGAAGTTTTCCATATCAGCCTTGCAGAAATTTGATGTATTTAATGAAACTTAGACTTACATTCCTGACAGTATTTCTTTGCCAGTATTATTGTTAACAAGAGCAAGAGTATCCACTCACTGCAGTCTCCCACCCCTTTTTTACCCCTTTCTTGATGCATGTAACATTCATCTTTCGGCTCAACATAAGCTTTGAGAGATTCAGAATATATGCTATGTCTCCATCATCTCATTTTATACAACAGAATTATATATGCAATCTCTTGTTGGTTTATGTATTTGTATTTCATTATTTTATTTTTAAACTGTATTTTTAATATGCAAATACCATATGTACTTCCTGTACATATGAGATTTGGTTTTCAGTAAATATAACTTTTCTCCTTTATGTTCATTGTAAATTTATCAAAAAAGTTGTAAAACTGTCAAAGACTGAGAGCACTGGGGGTTCTACAACTGAGGTTACTTACTTTTAAAACTTCTTTCTTTCCTGAGTACCACTGCATTTCTTAAATGGCTTTTAATTTCCACAACACATAAGTTTGCTAAATAACAGTTACTCATCTCATCAGACTAAAGCCCTTTTGAAAACTACCATATAACTAAAGACTACATTACAAATAATGGAGTGAGGAAGATGAATTAAGATCCCAGACAACAGGCTCAGTTTTCTGCTCAGTCTTTTTGACCGTCAGCCTAATCTTCCATCAAGTCTGCTTTTCATGCAGCCGAGTACGTTAGCCAGATACCTTCTCCCGTTCCGTGCTTCCAAAAAAAAAAAAAAACAGTAGAGGGAGCACGAGCAGCACAGAAACACTGCCTGCCCCCCAGTTCCTGTGCCGGATCAAAAGCAACTGTGGAAAAAATCCTATTCAAAGCCGGAATGACGAGATCACTAGCTAATTTTACTACAAATTTCCTCCCATTTGAAAATGTATGGAAAGAAACTCAGATACTTGTAATTCATGCACAATTTGAAATGACATCTGAGTCAACACTAGAGCAGCAGCTAGTTTTTGAAAAGAATCACAACTATTTAAGTGTAAGTCCCAAGATTATCTGCTTATCTTTCTTATCTTTAAAGGACATATCTTGGCAAATTTCATTTGTACTTAAAGTTGTGAACGGAAAAAATTCCTGCGAACCCACAAGTTTTGCTTGCCTACATTAAGGAAAAGAACCAGAATTTTGCTTAATGTTTGCAGCCTTGTCGATCACTGTCATAGCATCTGCTATGGATTCTGTGTAGCTCCTTCCCTGTAAGGAATACTGCCTACATGCAGAAAGGCTGGAGAGCATAAGTGTTCATTTGCATTTTTAATTGGTTTTTGTATAGGGCAATTACATCAACTTTTTCCTTTAACACCTTAGAAACTCAAACAAATACACAACCCTGAAGACGCTAAATAGAACTTCCTTCAGTGTTTCATAGATAAAAATGTGATCGCTTTCTTTTAGAAAACTGCATTAGAATTTAATTCGTAAGTGAAGTATCATAAGAATCTATTTAGCTACCATAGAAAAGGTTTAGGAGAAGGAAACAAAGATGTCAGACTTTTATCTGTCTAAAACGGATCTGCAATGATGCACACGAAACAAAAACTGTTGTTTTGAATCTCATCTTTGTTTAGCAAAGAATGTATGAAGAGAAAATGAAGATAATTTATGGCCTCTCAGAGAGTGTATACATGACTAAGCTGCTTTTGTTTTTCCACCTTATCTTGGATATAAGTGTTTCACTGCCCTCTCCCTTGATTTTTAGATGGTTTTTTCTTCCTTTGCATTTCCTTCAGAATTTCCTTAACCTTCAAGAATCTTCTTTAACCTTAAAGAGTTCTAGGAAAGATTTTTGACAAGGATATCAAGGAGTCCTCAGGTTCTCACTTGTTGGGAGATTTCTTGGGGTGTGAAATGCTTTTTTTTGTTTGTTTGTTTCTTAAAACAAGGTGTTCTTCAGCCAGGATAAAATTCCACCTTCTCCACCCCACTACCACTAGTAGCCACAAACACTTCAGGGTAGGTGGAACAATGGCCTTTCCTTCCACAGCACTCCTTCTTCCTGTTCCTCTGCTGTAAACAATTTCTGTTGCCTTTGGACCAGCTCTTCAGGAACTGTGGCTGAGTTGGATTCTGGGAAACAGCTAGGGACATAAGGCTAGGAGAAATCTTTTTTCCATGCCACAGTTGGCAATATCACTCTATAAAAGCCATTCTCACAACTACAGTTCAGATAACTACTGCCTGAGTAAAGACTGGAAGTATCAATGCTGTATTTGGTCCCTTGTGCCTCTCCAGTGCTGCCCAGGACCTCTCTATAACTCCATCAATATTAAAGAGGGTTTGGGGTCTCTTTTAATCCCACAGTGCTTTGGCCTTCCAAAAGGTTTTTATAAAGAATTGAACTATTAGATGCAAAAAGTACTCTGATTCTGAATACCACATATGCTATTACTTCTTTTGAAGGGTCAGTATGGAAGATCAATTTAATAAAGACGGAAAGACCATTTCTATCAATTGCAAAAAGAAAAAGAAAAATAGTTTAGAAACTTGATAGACTTAGTAATTTATAATCACTACATCAGCCTTTCACATCCTTTTGAAATACTCGTAATGTCACCACCACATTTCACAGGCTCTGCTCACCTCCAGTAACATGCTAACTGTTTACCTGAAGGTTCCTGTTACAGTCTCTGCCACAGTTTATGCCAACTTTCTGCCCAAGATGTTTTTTTGATACTCTGCTTTATGAGCACCAATAATGAATACAGTTCAAGACTATAAACTTAAAAGTATTTCATGCCTTGATACTTGAAGGGTTTACCGTATTGGTAAGTGCATTAATCTATTAGTTCACCTTACTGGTAAGTAAGTAGAGAATCACAGAATGGGCCCTTACTGGGTCATCTGGCCCAACCTCCCTGCTCACACAGAGCCATCCCAGAGCACACAGCACAGGATTGTAACCAGATGGTTCTTGAATGGCTCCAGTGGGGGAGACTCCACAACCTCTCTGACCTTAACCTAACAGAGCAGCCCTGATAATTGTCTTTATTTTTAAGTACATTCTATCCCTTTGTCATCTTATTCATATTTTGTTTCATTATCATCAAATAGCTTTCAGAATCACCTCTTGGAATGTCTCATATTGTTCCAAATTCCCGCTTTTCACTTGTTTTTGTCAATGTTACTAATATCTTTGCAGTAACTCTTACTCATTGACCAGGATCCTTGTCTCCCAACAATTCTGCCTCCTATCTATATCTGCACTA
Organism: Rhadina sibilatrix; assembly: GCA_013400275.1. Classification (NCBI taxonomy): domain Eukaryota; kingdom Metazoa; phylum Chordata; class Aves; order Passeriformes; family Phylloscopidae; genus Rhadina; species Rhadina sibilatrix. The sequence continues at coordinate 25,638 of VWYO01007786.1, forward strand.
TCCCTATGACTTCAATATTGTTAAGATTTGTTTTTTCCTGACTATCCCTGTTGCTAAACATTAGTTCATATTTCAGGCTGATTGCTCTGGTATTTTTACTTGGACTTCCGCCACTCATACTTCTTTTTTTCATCCTGGTTTCAAAAGAAGCTCCAGAGGCTGTTCTCTTCAGTTATATCAGTGTAACTATCTCATAAAATAATTTTTCTCTTATCTCATGAAAGTGAGGCAATACTGTTTACAAAGCTCAGATCTCTCTTCTGACTTTGATCTGTTTTCACTCCGTTCCTCTTTCTTGTTGCAGTCATCCCAGCTGCTCTGGTTTCCTGAGTTCTCTCTTCACTTTCTCTGTTACCTTTTATACCATAGGTTCTATGGTAAAAATTACTTCTTCTTTTTGTCCACATTTTCCTATCTTTTTTTACAAATGGTTTTATATAAACCCACTCCTTTCTTGTTTCATCAATAAAGAAGCCTCTTCTGTTTTTGAGTGCCTGTCCTGCACTGTCTGACTTTTGTGCTTAATAGAGAAACAAGTGTTTCTGATTCAAACCAAAGGTCCATCCAGTTCACTACACCACTTCACGATGCACACCAGAAGATAACTCAGGAAAGATGAAAAAAAGCTTGAAAAATGCTATCATTAGTACATCCTCTCAACTTCCCAAACACAGAAAGAAGGGGACAGTGAGAGATACTGTCTTTCTGTTTAAAAAAATGTTGTTTTCTATGATTTTTTAAAAATCTTTTTAGATTAATATATACTTCTGTTTTGCAGAGGCTTCTGTGGAATTGATTTAACTCTATTTTGTAATATGTGGAAAAGTTCCTCCTTTTGTTATCTTGAAATCAATAAATGAGTTTTATTTCCATCTAGGGGTTTTTTTTTTTTTTTTTTTATTACATTAGACAATGAATATTCTATTCTGTAATCGCTTTCTCTGTGCCATTCACAATTTTACAGCTGTGAGTCATATCAGCTCTATTCTTTGTCTTGGCTGAAAAGTTCCTAGGCAACTGAAGTCTTCCTTCAGATATTCCAAAATTGTGACCAAACCTGTGAAAGCCTCAGGTGCATTTTCCCCCATGCACCTTTCTGAAGTTTTGGCTGGGCACAAGGCCATCTTAGAAAAAGTACAGATGGTGACACTGAAAAAAGTCTGGCAGCAGATTCAGAATTAGCTGTCCCTCCTTCCTGTGGGAGCTGCTTGTAAACTGAGGCTTTTGCCCTTGGTCTGTGCTGCCATTGTGTGACAGCCACATAGTAGACCCTGCTCATGACCTAGGGAGTGATTTTCTGGCTTGATATCAGACCTGCCTCATCACTCGGGACCAAGTAGAGATCCTTGGGCCACGTCTGCCCTTTGTTACCATTTTCTGAACTCCATTCTGACTCAGCCTCCTGAGTCACTCCCATCAGTACAGACTTGTTTGGTAATGTAGACTTCTGGCTGACCTCGGCAGTGCTCGCTGGGCCAGCCCTGCATGGGCACAATGGGAGTGAGCCTTGCATGGTTAAGCCCCCTACATCCATGGCCTTTTTTAGAGGAGTGGCTCCTGATTCCTTGTACCTTGTTCCTTCCTGGCAATACCAAGCCTTGCCTCCTTCTCTGTTACCTTTTCTAGTTCTGCTATGTCTATTTTGAGATGTGTAGACCAGAACATGACATAAAAATCATAGACTTTACAGAGTCACAATGCTTATTTCTCTTTTTCTTCCATAATCATGACTACCACTATGTTTGTTTCTTTGTCTACTGATATTTTCAGAGAATACAAATATTTTAAGAGAACTGTTTATACGACACCAAGATCTCTTTCTTGAAAAGCAGCCAGCTAACATCAACCATTGTTTATACAAAATGCCTCCCCACTTGCACTGCTACTGGTCTCCATCTCCTCTGTCATCCTGTACCATGAGTTTTTTGGTATATCTGAAGAGACTGTAATCATAAGCAAGCTTCACCCAACTCAATAGCTCAACTTCAACACCCAATTTCTGATTATGCTAAATTATCTAAGTCCCAGTGAAGTTTTATATAAAACCCAACTGGCAATCTCCCTCCTGTGTGAAACTAAATTTATTCCTACCTTGCTTCCTAACTTTTAGCAGGCTGACTTCCCAGAGAGGAAAGTTCTACAAAAAGATGCGCCTTTCAGCTACTTTACAAACTACAGAAGAATAAGCCAGCACAAATCCATGCTAAGCACTAGATATTGTTCCTCATTTTAAATACTCATCTGAAAACAATTCTAGAATAAAACAAAATTTAATTTTATAGTTTTCTCTGTAATTCCTCCTTTGTTTCACAACTTTTAATTATGATTATAGACTTATAATTCCCATCTATAAATGGTAAATGACATTTTATTAGTATCCATTGAATAGTCTGAATCCTCATAAAATTAATATGAATATTAATATTTACTATGAGATGGATTTCATTACATGATTCGAGATTAGGCATTACTGCTTTTCCCACAGTATCTTAGATTCTTACTATGTTATTTTCCATGGCTGAAAATAATGGAAAAATCTCTCAGAATTTCTTGAACATATGCAAAAATCATACCTTTCTAATAAAATAACTTACCCTCTTTTACTGATTCCTCCTTTGATTGGCTTAATGTCAGCAATCTGTTACATTTTTCCAGCTGATGAATCAGCAGGCTATTTGCTTCATTAATATCTGATATTTTCTAGAAAATTGGAGAAAGACTAACATTATATTAACATGTTTTAGGCTTTGAGTTTTAAGTGAACAAAAAATTTAACAATTCCACAATACTGCAGTCCAAGCCTGTATTATTTCCCATTCAGGAAATTCCTTTCTAGAGAAGAATGATGCTAGACTTGAGATTCTTTGCTATTCCAAGTTTACCCTGCAGAACTAAGAATGCTGACTTACATAATGAGTTATAAACTATCTTCCTCTCAGTTTTGTAGCCCAGAATCTGGTTCAATTCTCTGCAATGTTCTTTCTACTGCTTTGCATATAAGGCTGTCAATACTCTCGCAAAGCAACAACTATATGGGAATAGGACCTGGTATACTAAGTTTGTTCCAAGAGAAATCCTAAGTTTATTTCAGGTGCTTCTTTTATATTACCTCCAGTATGGATTTGCTGACGAGGAAATCAGCAGAAAGCTGACCAACATCAGTCTAAAAAGAAACACATCCGTGTTTTCCTCAGAGGGTCAATCTTTTAAGAAATTGCACATGGATAAAGGAAGCTCAATGCATATGGAATGTAGGAACTTATGCTCCTGATAGGCAGTGACATTTTCCTAGAACAAGGAACAACTTCTGAAAGGATAACCCAGCACTAGACCTGGTCTAGTGAGACGTGTCCCTTCCTACAGAAGGGATGTTGGAGCTAGGTGGCCTTTAAAGTCCCTTCCAGCCCAAACGATCCTGTGTTTCTATGAAAGCAGTGTGATACAGTTAATCTTCAACACCATCTTCCACACTCTTCCTGAGAAGCCAGTTTGGCCTCTGGATGATTAAAATTCTAGCACAGAAACAAAGGCTTCTCAGACTTCACAGAATAAACTCCTGTGACTCCAGGATAAGGTCAGTACAAACAGTTTTCTAAACAAAGTTGGTATTACAAGGCATAACAATAAGCTGATAGAACTTAAAAGAAATTTTCACCCAAAAAGACTTCGAAAATGTCACACAATAATTATAGATGGCAGTCTCAACATTTTTTACTTTCTTCACTTACCTTTTCTATCTCTGAGAAGTCATCTAAAAGTTTATCAAGGTTCACTACACTGGTTTTCTTCATAGCTTCTTCATCACTGTGACTCATTTATTTCTGGACCATATAATCAAATGATCACTAGATATATGTAAAAAAACCAGGTCTACAAATCAATATGCTTTTCATTCACAATATGTAAATTCTTAGGCAAAAAAGTAAGAAGAACAAAGACTCTTTTTAAAAATTAAAACTATTGAACTTCAGCTTCTTTAAGATCTTGCATTTCTAGGAAACACAATGAATGTCAGAAAGCCCAAACAATATCTGCCAAACTGATATATTGTGGTTGAATTTGGAAATTTTGCTGCAATTAAAAAGTTAACTTGGATCCACTTCCATAAGCAGAATAATGCGCCAGGCAGATATTAAAGCAGCATCTTGTACCTGTGTAGATGCTGTAATGCTTGGCTATTTAGGTTTAAAGACACTTATATATTTTCTTAAAAACAACAAAAGTTAAATCAGTGACAGGGACTGCGACACATAAACCTTGCTGCAGAATAAAAAGACAGTATTTTGAAAGGCACTCATATAGTTCTAGATTTTTAACACAACCTCTATTTTTATAAATTCTACTTACACAATCTTAAACATATATTTGCATGATAGGTCTGAAATACACAACATGAATGCTTCTAAAAATATTCAAACTATCTCTCAACATCAGGCTCCATGACACAAAAATTTCAATTACAGTAAACCACGTGGTCCAAACAAAATCACCACTTCTATGTGGTTATGTGTGAACAGCTTTTTTACAAGTAACAAAAGAATTGTAATCAGGGAAATGAACCAGAGGTTAAAATGTGTTCACTACCCAGAAACTGAATGAGTTTACAGACAGAAATACTTGCAGTAGAGTTAGGCAGAAATAGGTAAATGCACAACAATAAGCAGAAACCAAAATTAGGTAACTGAATAATTTTCTCAGTCATTCAGTATTTACAAGCTTTTATGTGTCTGTAACTTCTTGAACAAAGTAGTAACATATTGGTTCTGTGTCTTTAATACTTTCTTCTTGTGCCTACTCTTTCCTCTAAACTAAAACTAAATTGTAAGCCAAAGCTCAGTTTTTTAAATTAGCAGTTCTCTAAACATTGAAAAAATAATGCTTCTCAGTCAAATTAATGGGGGCTTTGCTTTGTTTTTTAATTAATTAGTAATCTTAATGACTTGTAACTTACTACAATGCAAGGATTTGTTAATTTGGGGTTTTAAATACGTATTCAAGACACTCAATTTTTAAAACAATTAGCCATCCTAATATTCTGTTAGTTGATAATCTAAATGTACACTATGAATGCCAATCCTTTGACTTTTCCAATCCTTGTCACAGGTGGTATCTTATATTTGTGAATCACCATTTTTTTTTTCATTATACTTTTAAAACTGTGTTCCAGTCTCCACATTTTGACAGAGGATAGAACTCAGGGAGCTGCCATGTTGAGCTGTTTTGTTTATGTGTCTCCTTATTCTATGGCATCACTTGTTTTCTCGGAAGACAGGATGTGCTCAGCACTTGGCAACAGTACCACTGGGTACAAAACTCCTGCTGAACTGGAACAGTAAATTAAAAATAATCTTGTATTATTAATGTTGTATTTTTTTCCAGCAGGAAAAGTCATCACTGTTATTTTTGTGCATATTACTATTACGTGTCTTCCAAAGGCATTTTTGTTAAATGTCCCACTCCTGTTTTGAATGATGTTTATGTCACTAGGGGAAGAATTAAAGATTTGAATTGTGAGTTTGACTGTTGTAAAAGCGACACCTTCCTTTAATGCCTCTTTGACCCCTTGCCATCCATGCTTTCCCAGTATCACTTTTGAAACTATTGTAGCTGATGATCCCGTTTTGAAAGTTAAGTTCTAAAATTTTTTTTGCTGCATATGGCAGTGAAACATACATATATAGAGAGAGGGAGAGGGAGATATTAACTGAAAGTAGGAATTATTCATTAGCAGGCACGGCAGGCCTTCCCGTCCTCTGCCGATCCTCGCTGACGCCGCTGCCCTCAAGCACCTGAGGGGAACCCGCGAGCCCGCGAAGGCGGGAAACCCAGCCCGCCGGCGGAGCGTACCACTACCGGCCCTGCAGGGGGCGCACCCCCGGCCCCCCCCGCTGGTGGGCTCGGCCGACCCCCACGTGTTTACACCCCCCC
>VWYO01007786.1:31648-70518 GCA_013400275.1 Rhadina sibilatrix
ATGAAGAAAGAAAGAAAGCGAGAGGGAAGGGAAGGGTCTTCGACGGTCTTGATCCCCCACTATAGTCCATGCCAACTTCTTGGCTTCATTCCTGCACTCGCACTGTGCTGGGTTGAACTCCAAAAACTGGAGCAACAATGTTTGTCTTGGAAAAGTGCTGCCCTATCCTGTATGGCCCCTTCTCCAGCCACATCTTGTTCTTTCTCAAACTGTGTTGCTACCAGCAATCATTGGTTATTACCAATAATTCTTGTCTGTTATTGCCAGCTGTCCTTTCATGGCTCCACAGCCGTCCAGCTATCCATGCTTGAGACATACACATTGAGACATACATACATCCTTATCTTCTGAGATTCTAGAGTATAAATGGTCTTCTTGTCCAAAATGCTAAATACTCCATAGCTTTCTCAGATGACCTGGTTTTGTCTGTAATAGAGAGGGAAGATGTTACATCTGGAATGACTTTTCGTGCTGTCTCCATGAGCAGAACTGTCTGCGGGGCAAATCAGAAGATGTGGGTGTGTGCAGGACTTTTTGTGCCTGCAAACACCCAGAGAAATAACAACCTACCAGTCATGGTCACAGATACTGTTTTGCAGGCAGCTCTTTTATCAGAACAGCTGTGGGTTGGTTGTCTATGTCTAATGTCTAATGGGACATTGACTCAGAAAATAATGAAAATAATTTTTATGGATAGAAGGTCTGCAGCTGAGATACAAGTGGGGAAAGGACACAGTGCCAAGTGTGTCATGGACAGATATTAGTAGAGAACAAGGTACCCAGGGAACTTAGTACATGCTACTCATGTTTTCCAGCTCACTTTCCCTGCTTCATGTACCAATTTTTACAAAACCTGTTTCACTGTTTCGGTTGTCCTTGTAAATTGCACAAATTTTTCAAAAGGTTTGGTACTTCCAAAAAATTATAATTGAAATTTGTAATTAAAGTTAATAAAATTGTTAATCACAACAATTAGTGTTCCTCTTAGACTTAGAAAAAAGTGCAGTCTCTGTTGGTTACTATAGAGAGAAAACCCCACCAAAATCTTGAGTAGTGAGCCTTTTACCACACAGTAAACCACAGTATATTGCAGAGACTGTTTTTTGTGTTATTTCATTCATAGGAAGACAGGAAGTGAAGACTAAAATCCAGTTCTTAGGATTAGACAAAAAAGTTACCCAGTGTCCACATGTTATATTTGTAATGATGCTATGCTAAATGACCCATATGTAAATATGGCATTTGACCTTTGGGAAGGTGATTACTATGAACAGTCTGGGGAAAAATGCAGAAAATAAACATTGAGGGAAAAAAATGTTTGACAGATTTTGACAACAGAAATACATGGAATGAAGTCTATAAGCCAGGGGTAGAACATTCAGCTTGTAAAAGGTTTACCAGTCAGCAAATATTCTTTTGTTTTAGCTTTTAAAATATTACTGCTAAAATAAGCAGTTTAACACTGCATGCTTCCAAAGGACAAGATTTTTATCTATAGTTCATTTAGGGTTCATTCTTATTTTTTTGTCCTTTTTACAGAGTAGTAACTTCTTGTGCAAGACAATTCAGAAATATGGTGGTCACTGAAAAAATGTTTGACTTCCACTGTGTATTAGGCAGGCAAGCAGCAGGTAGGTGATGATGCATACTGCAACCTACAGAGAGTATCTAATCCATTTGGAAAACACTGCCATTGTTAAGCATCTCTGTAAGAGAAACTGCTGCACCAAAGACCAAACAATGCTGTAACAAGGCATTGTTTCATATTCTGTTTCTCACAAACGGTATCATCTGTGTACATTTAAAATCTCACGGTTAAGCGTGGGCTTGAGCAGTGTTTTAATGGTCTTTATGCCATTTTGATGGTCTTTAACAGCCTCCTGTACAACCCCAGCCATCTCAAATGGATGTGTCAGATTCCTTCAGAGAGTTAAGCTTTGCAAGATTCAACACAGTTTACAAAATTATTAGTTTTGTCTTCTTCTGAAGAACACATAGAAGGAAGAGCATAGGTTTTAACCTGCTCTAGAGTGCCAGAGCACTCATCCCAATGTTTAGCAGAGTATCACATTGACTTTAGCGTCAGACTGCAGAGTAGCTTAATAAGATGGGAGTATAAATTGTACTCTCATGCATCTGGGCCATCAGTGTACTATTTGACATGTTATATTCCTTTTGACAAAAGGATTTGCTTTTCTTGTTTAGGAGATGAAAGCTGTCAGAAAGGATATTTGGTATAGAAGTACCCATTTCTGTTGCATTCTCCAAAATGTTTATATTTGTCAAAGAATGAAAGCAGAAATACACACAAAATACATAGAAATACATGTTTATATGTATAGGGTTTGCATGGCCAAGTTTGGGTAGCAGGGGAAGAGTGGGGAGAGTTACAGGAGTGGCTTTTTTGAAGTGCTGCCAGAAACTTGCCCCATGTCTGGCAAAGCCAGTGCCAGCGGGTTCCCAGACAGACTCGCTGCTGGCCGAGGCCAATCCCATCAGGGACAGTAGAACCACCTCTGTGATAATGTATTTAAAAAGGAAAAATGTTACTGTGCAGTTGTTATTGTGCTCAGAGAAGAGAGGAGTGAGAATATGTGAGAGGAACAGCTCTGCAGAAGCCAAGCTTAGTGCAGAAGGAGGGGCTGGAGGTGCTTCAGGCAGTGGAGTCAGAGGTTCCCCTGCAGCCCGTGCTGAGACCCTGGTGAGGCAGCTGTGCCCCATGGGGATCAGTGCCAGAGCAGGTGAATGCCCAAAGAAAAGCTGTGACTCTGTGGGAAGACCATGCTGGAGATGCTGTGGCAGGTTTGCTGGTAGGACCAATGACCCTGTGGGGGACCCACACTGGAGCAAGCTGTTCTTGAAGGGCTGCACCCCGTGGAAGAGGACCCACACTGGAGCAGTTCATGAAGAACTGCTGCGAAGGACTGCCACTGGAGAAGTTAATGGAGAGCTCCTGTCTCCCATGGGAGTGACCCCACACTGAAGCAGGGGAAGGACTCCTCTCCCTGAGCCGCAGCAAGAACAACATGTGATGAAGTGACCATAAGCCCCATTCCTGTCTCCCTGCACCACTGTTGGGGAGGAAGTAGAGCTGGGAAAGGAGGGAGATATGGGTGGAAAGTGTTTTTAAGATTTGTTTTGCTTCTTATTATCCTGCCCTGTTTTTGATTTGTAATAAATTCAATCTATTTTCCCCAAGTTGAGTCTGTTTTCCCTGTGATAATTGTGGCATCCAGCCAGGGTCAACCCACCGTATTAAGTAGGGTAATATAGTAGAACACATTTAAATAGATAAATATATAAATAAATATATATGTATGAGCAAATACACTGCTAAAACAGTATCTGTGGCCATTAAAATCACCTCAGAAAATAGATGATTTCATGTTTGTTACCTAAGTATTGGGATGGGAGTCTTAAGGGAGAAAAAAAAAAGTTCACTTACTTTCAGCATGTGTTTTAGCTGTTATTATCTTCAGAAACAGAACAGAAATTCCTGTTTATGAAGTATTTTTTCCCCTCTGTTATTGTATCTTTTTGCTTATCAAAGGATGTCCTAATCTTTGCTTTATAGCTTCAGTAGTTGAAAAAAATGGTTTAGCATCAGTGATTATGGTATGTATCAAAATAAAAGTTTCATTTTTTTTCTAACAGGAGACTGGTAAGCAGTAAATTTCTAATGTTCCTTACATGAATCCCATACCTTGCAGTTTTAACAGGAATGTTCTGTGATGCAGTATGAACTTAAAAAAAAAAAAAAAGGAAGAAATAAAATCTCCTAAAATGTGTAGCTGAATGGCAAATGAAATCTTCTGCAATCTTCTGTGTGAGTTGTACTACGTGCTCAATGTAAAATGGCTTCAGCTTGTTTTGAGAAATAACTTCCCAAGCTACTACAGATGGAAAACTAGCTCACTGAATCTTGCAGTCTACGAGTCTGGGTCTGGAATAACCTGTGTTCATCTGCAGCATAATTCATAATAAAATACTTAGCCATATGGAATGAAGGTAGCGTGTTCCAGTGCTTTGTTGTATAGACTGGTATGTGCTGTTCCCAAGAGGAAAAAAGCCCCTCATCTGTCATTAGAGTCTGAGACTTTTGCAGTCATTTAGCTGGTCAGAACAACGCTTTTGTTTTAAAAGTTTCAACCATCACCCAAACAGGAGGGACAGCTTTAATTTGTAGCACAAGTTGTTGCTCTTTTTCTGACACAGATGTTTTTTTCATAGATCACAGAATCATAGAATGGCCTGGGTGGGAAGGGGCCTTAAAGGTACTGTAGTTCCAACGCCCCTCGTGTGGGCAGGGACACTTCTCTGCTGGGTCAGGTTGCTCAGAACTCCATCTAGACTGGCCCTAAAGACTTCCAGGCATGGGACATCCACAGCTTCCTGGGATATGTACATATCAATGGCAAAACAGAAATCAAATACCTAGACAATTTAACTAAATTACAATAAAAGCCTTATCTATGCTACAGGGAAGTCTATCTATATTCAGTTATTTTTCTGCCCTGAATTCTTCAGTAGTTAAGTATTCTTCATTAGATTGTATCAATGTCATCCATTTGGAGCCACTTCCAGAGAGAATGTAATTATGCAAAACCAGATTCTTGATTTTTCTGAATATCTTGAAGTCATTAGTATAATTTTATTCTCAGAAGATTTTCACTTTGCAAAGTACTATTTACTATTTATACTGCATCCATGTCAGCATTCCAATCATGTCAAAACTATCCTGCAAGCCATGGTGCAAGCCTACAAAAACTCCCAGTCTTGGAAGCATTTAACAGATTTTCTGTCCACTTTAAATAGGATATGACAAAGATGGCTGATAAAACTCAGAGACAAAGAATAATAGAGAAAGAAGAATTACTTCAAGAGAAGTAATTGTGTTGCTTCCTGGCTTTCTAAATAATCTCACATGTGCTTTCCCAGGACTGGGAAGGCTACATTGGATTTATCTTTCTGTTGAATGCTGATGGGTCACACTATTATAATATCAATTTTAGGTACAAATATAACAATTATATTCTTATAATATATTTGTAATTCTGATCTCTTGTACTTTTGAATTTATGCCAAACTTCTGACCAAGTTTTCTTGTATACCTAAAAAACCAGGGTGGTAGCAAGTGTTTAAACCATGCGAATATCTGGCAAGGAGGATATTATCTGAAATACATTTCTCTGGAATTACAGAATATTCCAAGCTGGGGAAACGCAGAAGGATTACCAACTTTAAAGTGAATGCCTGATGCAGGGATCTAACCTGTGATCTCGGTGTTGTTAGCACCATCTTCTAGCAGTACACCATAGCATGTTTTGTTAGGGAATACCTTTTCTAGCAATTATCAAATCTTCTCTTATTGATCCTATCTGAAGCTGTCCATCTGGATGGTATTTTCTATGTTTTCGTGCATTTCCCTCCATTGACTATTAGTCCTTGTCCTATGGAAATTAAACAGCTGGGGGCAGTCTTGGGAGAAAGGAATACTTGTGCCTTGTGCATCATTTACTACATCATTCCCTGTGGAATCAGGAATATAACTTGTAAAGACACACATGTCTATTATATTTCTGTTTATGACAGTGCTCAATTTCAGTGCCAAGCTGAAAGCATGCATTTTGCTTCTAAATAGTCATTTAATACATTCCTCAACAAAGTAAATAGAGAAGGTTGTTGTAATTGACTGATTGGTAGAGATCAGCTAATTAATACTAACCACATTCAAAAGAAAGTGACACAACTTTGCCATTATTTACGCTATAAAAGCAAGTCACCACGTGTCCCTGGAACTTTTCTTAAAATAGGTCATTTTTTGGCTAGTCTGTTCTTGGTATCTGACTGTGACTACAAAGTGTATGAACCCCGCGTGTTCAAACACAGTAGTTTACAAATGTAATTGTAGTTAACACAGGAGCTGGTCCAGAGTTGCACATTGTTTCAGCAGCAGTTCGGCTCAGAGAATGTCACTGAAAATTTTCATGGCATTTCAGGGCACTAGTAAATCTTTCTCATTCCACCAAAAATACGCTGTGAGAAAGAAATAATTCTGCCACAAAGCTAAAAACTTGGCTTAAGGAACCCCACATAGCTAACCTCCGCAGGTGGAGGTTAGGATGCTCATAATGATCTCTGAGTTAACAACCATACTGTGCTCAAATGTCTGTTGAAGAAGGATTGAACCTACTCATTTGGTAGCACAGTTTTAGCTAGAAATCACGTTGTCTTTAGTAAATTTCCAAGCTTGAGCCTTACTGTTCCAAGCAAAGTACATTTAGTTGGCTCACAGAATTAGTTCCTGAAGGAGTTTTTCGTTCAGAAGAGCAAGGCTGGTATTTCCTCTGTAACTTGAGACTGTAGCACTGTACATGCTACACAGATAGCTGCTGGGAAATAGATCTGAAAAGTTTTAGTATGAGGAAGTTAACTGACACTATATTGTTCTATAGTTTATGTCTTTCTAGTAAAATATTGTAAAGGTTTTGTAGTCAAGGGAAATAATATATAAAATAAAACAAAAAATCCGTTGACGTTACTACTGAAAAGAAAAAAAAAAAAAAGAAAAAAAAAAGACAAATCAGTTTCCTGGCATATCTAGGTCTCAGGTGTCTGTTATGGAACATATTTCATTTTCTTCAGTATGAGCACAAAAGGAGACCAGGGACAGTAGTGGAAGCATCATTTGTAGCATCGTGATGGGAAGCTATGGAAAGTTGTAAGCATAAGCTCTTCAACTTTGCTTTTACTCCCACTAAGCCTTCTGCAGACTTTTATTTCTGTCAAGGGGAGGAGTTCACCTATGTTCTGTCACAAATTACCACATGATATGGGATGATCTGCTTTTTCAGACTAGTTTCAGGAAGCTAATGTATCATTAGTCAGCTCATTTTCATATATTAGGATAAAGAGACTTGTATTATGCAAAAGAAATACCAAATACCGTAGTGATAAAAAAAAATTTAAAACTGCCAAACAGTGTACCAGTTTACTAGATGCATCAATTTTAATAACTCCATCTGCTTATCATGCTGGCTGCTGGCAGCTGCTCTGCTGTGCCTGTTTCTCTGACACCACTGGTACAGTTTCTCTGAAACAGTCTGCTTCTGAATGTTACCTACTCTAATAGCCCTGATTAGAGAGGATAAGGAAGCACTTGCTCAGTACAGTTATGCCAGAGTGTTTAAGTAGTAAACTAATCACAGAAATGGATTTGGACTACATCTTGCTTCTCTGTGGCCTGGGGGCATGGTTTCTATGGCAGTTAAAGCACTGACTGTGTATGCAATTAATAATGATTAGTCAGAGAGACTAATTTGTACTGCTAAATTACATTTAGACAGAGTCAGTTCCAAGAGAGAACTATATCCACTTATATCTCCTCAAAGTCAATTGATTACAAAAACTGGTTAAATTCTTACCAATTCCACCGTCTTGGTGAGACAGATATTCTGAGTTATCTGAATTTGGTATTGCAAAACTAAGATTCTGTAGTTTATTTCTTTTCCCACCACCCAAGTTTGCATTTCCTCTTAAATAAAAATAGCATCATGCTCCAAATATTTTCTCCCTTTTCCTCTCAGATCAGGTAGTCTGCATCAGGCACTCCTGTTTTTTGTCTGGTAATAGGCCCCTGAGACAGCAAATCTCAATGCAGGAAAGAAAGTTGCTGGTGGCTAAATGTCATATAGATTGAATTCTCTTTGAACCAGAGAATTACTTCCCATTCCTACAACTATGCTGATGCATATGTAATTATATATACTAAGCTTTAAATAACTGTAAAGTGTTCCCAACAGAGACTGTCATTATTAAATGGATGCATTTCTAAAATCATGGCACTCGACTCTTCTTTAATACTCCATTTTTAAATAGAAAATATACCTTTGATAATGTTAATTTTTCATTCAGAGTGAACAGCTTTCATAATCTGCTGATATCACTTCCTGTATCATAAGTCAGAAAAAAAAAAATCACCCTGAGTAGTAAAGAATAGTTATTTAAAGAATACATAGAGTACATAAAGAAAAGTCATTATGTTTGACAAAATTATTTCTTATCTTAATGGAAACTGGTATAGATGATGCTTTTTTCAGTTTCTTGTAACACTAAACCTTGGAAATTTACATTGTCTTTGATGGATAAAAAGAAGCTCAAATCCAAACTTTTCCAAACCAAGGTGATTTCTTACTGGCACCAAGAGACAGCCAGCAGAGCAACTTGAGTCCTTGCTTATGAGAACCAACATGGTTTCTGAATAGAGATATTAGAACAGATTAAACTTTTCCAGATAATCTATGAACAAAGTGTCATTCTAAGAAAGAGAACACATGCAGGCAGTTAACATGCAGGCTGGCCAATGTCTTCAAGATGGGCTTTAAAGTGAAGGACTTTGGGGGTGGCATCCAAAAGGAGTGGACAAGCTCATACCATTGCATCCAATTAGGAAACAGACCAGGACAACCAGAGCAGTGGAAAAGTTCCCTAGCTGCCTTCAAAGGTAAGAACCAACAGTTCAGCCACCTCAAGGTAAGGGTGTGGTTGTAGTAATTCTCCTGCACCCCTTCTGGGAGACCTTCATGCCCAGTTACCTCCTCGGAATGCTTGTAGACCAATGCATGCAGCATAGGGAATAAAAAAAGCCTTCTATTATGTAATGCTTGGCTGGGTGGATGAGAGGAGAGCAGTGGATGTTGTCTACCTGGATTTCTGCAAGGCTTTTTAACACTGTCTCCCATAACACCCTCACAGGAAGCTCAAGGAGCACAGGTTGAGTGAACAATGAGGTGGGTTGAGAATTGACTGGCAGAGCTCAGAGGGTTGTGATCAGCAGTGCAGAGTGCAGTTGGAGCCCTGTAGTGGTGTTCAGTTGTGTTCCCCAGGGGTCAGTACTGGCTCCAGTCTTGTTCAGCTTATTGATCAGGATGAAGGGACAAGCTGGCAGATGGCCCAGGACTGGGAGCACTGGTTGATACACAGGAGGCTCTGTGAGACCTGAACAGGCTGGAGAGTTGAGTGGAGAGGAACCTAATGAAGTTCAACAAAGGCAAATGCAGGGTCCTGCAGCTGGGGAAGAATAAACCCATGCACCAGTACAGGCTGGGGACCAGCCTGCCAATCACAGGATGCTCCAGCAGCACGTAAATGGGTCAGCTAAACTGGTAACACAACTTGGCCTGCTATGAGTGCAATATGTCCTATCTCTCCATAGACATCCATAAGTGAAAACACTGATCACATAAGGCATTGTTTCTATTCTAAGGGAAGTGGCTTTATGCTTTATTCTATGAGAAATATTTCATTTCTCCTAATGAAATCTCTTATTTTCTCTTAAAAAATTAACTATCTGCAAAAAAACACATTGTGTCCAGACAGATGAAAGACAATACATTTATTAAACTTTGAGAAAAACAAACAAAACACTAACATAGAGGAAGTTAAATAGAAACTGAAAGACACATCTTCTGACCGGCATATCATGGCTTGTGTGACCAGTAAAGTACCAAAATGACATTCTGAGTTTGACTGAGGTATTTAACTATTTTTGGCAATAGAAACAGAGTAAGAAACTTCTTTCAAACACACACATAGGCATTACTTGCATTAGTGTCTATCATCTATGAAATTTTATATGAAACTAAATAATGTAGCTGTTAGAAAATTGTAGCAGCAAATTAGCAGAATATCTAACGCACATTTACCATAAAGTACGTGCTAAACTTAAAAATCCCACCCAGTAGTTGGGCCCAGTTGTGTAGCACTTGGTCACAAAAAAAGCATCAGTGAATTCAGTTGGAGACATCATAAGCAAGACCTGAATTTGCTGCACATCATACACTTCTGTTCAGGTCAGAGTAAAGAAATGAATGTTCCTATATGCTTTCTAAGAAGAACCCTGCTGTGATGAAACCATGGCCTAGGAATTAATTACTTAACTGCAAAGCTCTATCAGGTTCTTAAGATACGCAAGTACAAAGAGCGCTTCCCCACTGAATTTCAGTTTTCTCTTCTTTCCTTCTGAAAGCCTGCCTAACACAGTCAGAGGAGATGCTGTTAGGCTGCAAAAATAAAAACCACGTTTGAGCAATACTGCACTTGATCCCCTTGTTCCACTGAAGTATTTTAATCCTGTTATATCTTTAAAAATTAACTGCTGGCTAACTTCTGAAGTCCTTAATTTATTTTTGTTTTTATAAAGAATTTATGTGGCACAGACTAATAAATGTAGTGATACCTTTGGCTCTGGAAGGGCTTCAGAAGTTGGTCAAATATGAAGATACTATGCTGCTAAGTTAGCAGAGCTTATTCACGTGCACTCAAAAATTTTCAGTGAAAGTTTAGTTGCACAGTGTTTAATACTGTGGTCAACAAGATTTTGCTTATAAAAAGTGTATTATTATTAGCATTAACTAGAATCTGATGAAGAACAGAATAATTTGCCAAAGTATGCTGTATATTTTAAAATTTTACACAGAATTTTAAATTGCATGTATGTTTCTATACTAATTACTGTAAGAAAATAATAGAATCAGTTACTTTTAAGTTCCTACAATATTTCAAAATTTTTCTATAGGTTTCTTTGGAGGTATAAAATGGCTCTGTAAAAATCTATTTTTCCTTTTAGCTGTGAACAAAATTTTAAAAAACAGAAAACTCCTTTTTAGGGCTGCAGCAACTGCATTACTTAAATTGGTCACCACAATTGAATTACAGTATTTAGTGTAATAGAAATAGAAAATATTTGTGGTTTTATGACCAAAGTATTAAAATATATTTTACCAGTTTATATAATTCAAAATAGATGTGTTATTTAGTCAAGCTACTTTTGTGTTTTCACCTATATGATCAGTTCCCAATTATTGATATGAAGATTTCTGCCAACAGCAGTTTTTTCTAAATTCTTACACTTTAAACCACCTGATTTTTAGCTTTATCAAAATGCACAATTTACTGTACATTAAACAGTAATTTCAATGTTTAATTTCACAAAAATCAACACCTACAAGAACAAGACAAAACAGCCTCAAGACAAATTTATAGATAATATTTACAGAACACAATAGGAATATTTTGATGTATATTTTACGCTGCAACATTTCAGATAAAATTATAGGAACCACAAAAAAACTTTTAGACTTCATTTTGGTTTCAGCATACAAGCCCAAAACTGACTCTATGCTGTGAAACGCTACACACATCTAGTCAAAAAAGAGCTATGGCATGATTTTGTTCAGCTGGTCTGTGCTCACATAGCCACAAGACACGTTGAATTCCTTGTCTGGCACCGGCAGCGCAGTAGCATTGAGCACAAGGCCCTGTGGAGACTGAACGATGTGGATTGACGTATAGTCTGCCACAGGCATCTCTGAGCTGGGGGTTGCTGCTGTTGAAGCTCCAAGATTGGCAACAGTAGTGGTAAGGCTCTCTGTTGTGAAGTAACCATCTTCATTATAGCCTTGTTCCTGAACATGTGGCTCATTCTCTTCATGGGATGTCACAGCAATGCATTTTTTCACATCTGCCTCACAGAAATAGGTGTTGTCCATGGTGAAGTTTTGCTCTGCGCAGCCTTCACGCTGTGCTCTCCCCAACTTGGACTTCTGCCCTGGTGAAAGTACAACCCTGCCTGCTGGAGTAATATCACTCACTTGAGCGTAAAAGTCAGTACTTGTCAGTGAATTCTGGTTGCTTATCTGGGTATGGACTGACAGATGGGGTGACTCAATGCTGTCTTCGAAGGCTGCCCACATGTTGCTGTTTTCAGACTGAGTATTCCTATGCCGGCGTTGTGGGTCTGTGCTGGCGAGGTTTGGAAATGACTCATCATTATCTTGTCTTTCAAGGCACAAGAGATCCTCTTCTTTTTCAGTAGCCTTTTTGAATTGATCACTGTCAGAGGTGGCATCACACGTGTCGCTTGCACTGAAGTCTGTCTCTGGAATATCTGGTTCACAACAACTGGCCCGTCCAGAATCATCATCCTTCGTTCCCAAGCAACTGTGAGATTTCAGATGATCTTCACTCAGGAGCCTGTCAGTGTCTGAGGCTCTGTTCTTTTCTTCAGGGTCTTCTATGTCCAGCTCAATAAACTCAACCCACAAGTCATCACTGTATAGCTGTGTCTTATAGTTGTCATGGCAGGCTAAGATGGAATTCACTTCATCTAGCTTTCCTTTCTACAAAGCAAATAAAAAATAATTTTATAAAGAAATTAATAGAAATACATGTCCTTTTTATTATGTTAACTTATGTAAAGATGACTATAGTTATATAATAATTGCAAAGGGATTCAAAATTATTTTATGCAAACTAATTCTATGGCAACTCCCCAGATGTCAGAATTTTCTTCTACAAAATTTTTCTGCCTGGGACAGCAGTTGTCATCTGCTACTACTACAAAGATTCTCACTGTAGATTTTAGAGTTCAATATTACCTTCAAAAGATCTGGGTCAATCCCTTTAATCTTTGGAACTGGCACAGGAGGAAAAATAAGCATTTTTAACCTGGGGGGAAAAAAAAAGCTTTTAATTGACAGTGGTCTTTTTTTGAGGAAGTTACAAAGAAGACAGGCTTACATTACATTTATATTTAATGACTCCAAAACCTAAATGTTTGAAATTTCAAATACTCCTAAGGAAAAAAGGTAATGTTTTCTCTAATGGCAAATTAAGAAACAAGTTTTCTGCAAGCTTCCTTTTTGAAATCACTTGTGAGAATCCATTTTGGAGTCTGATCTTTGACAATTCAATGCTGTACAGAGAGAGAGTAAATTCCTAGAGCTCAATAGATTCCCTTTTTACATACTTTTCAATGGAAACTGATACAAATGTGATCTTTCCAAAAATTTTTCAGGGACATTGTAGCCTTGCATAAGCCCAATAAATTTCAATAGGGGAACAGAAAGAAAGAGTGAATTACTTTAGAAATAATAAATAAAACTGAAAAAACATCTGCAAACATTTAGGATAGTATTTTCCCATCTCTATGACAGTTCTGCTTTCTGAATTATTAGTGCAACAAGTAATATATAATTAAGGCAAGGGTTTACCCTTGTAGAGAAAGATCTAGTATCTTGCTTGGACTTTTGCCAGCTGTGGAAATACCTTTTATTCTAGTAGTCCTTCAAAAAATGCATTCCCATTTTTTTAGGGGACAAAAAACCCCTCCAAACCAAACCACACCGTCTGTGCCCCCCAATTCTAATAGAAGGATGATTTTCCCTTAATAATAATCCAATAGTAGCTGATCATGCCTATCTCTTCCATTTTATGTCCCTGCTTCTTTTGCAAACAGATAAACAAAAAGAAAATTAAAAATTCTCTTTATACTGTGTTAATTGCCTAATTTAGAAAGTAAGGTGTGGGAAATGGTAGATACAAATCCAAATATTAGTTTTTCTGCCTTTTTGGTGACCTTGGTGAGGTCCAGAGAGGGTCACAGAGGACTTAAAAGAGTACCTAAAGAGAAATTTAGGCACCTTTGGCTTAACCATGGCATGTCCACATTCCTCAGATTTTTCTGGTTTTGAGCAGATCCTCAGTGCTCTGCCCAGCATGTCTAATGAGAGCCAGAAATCCAGTAATTTTCCACCTAATCCCTGGAGAGGCAGTGGAAACTGGTTGGGATATCAGGGTAAGGACTTGTGCTTTACAGTTGCATCCACAAATCAGGTATTCTGACAGGACTGGGCATTGCTTCTAATGAAACAGATGAAGAGTTTTACCACTCACTGCCTGGAGAAGACATTTTGGGAGGGAGAACTAGGCTCTGCTCCTTTCTTAGCCTAGCATAATTCAAGCTTTCATCTCTCAAGTCTAATGACCTAAACCTATGGCATCTGTCCTAGACAGACTCGTTCAGAGCCTGTGAGATCAAAACTGAGGAAAATGTGAACTGGTATCTTTCAGAATCAGGAGCCTTGGTAATTTGCATTATGGAAAACCTATGCAGACTGCTTCTCTGCAGAATACATTGCCATTCCACCACTAAATGGTCCAATTTGAAGAAAAGAGTGCATGCCCACAGTCCAGAAAAACTTTCCATATGCAGGTCCTCAGTGGAGAAAAGCTTCTTTCAGCATTCATGATTAGCATGGAAGATATTTAGCATGGAAAATATTTATAAACTCTGATCAGAGATATGCTCCATATCTCATGATTTTCTGAGACTAAGCCACCCCTTGGTCAGTGTGCTGACCTCTAGCTCCTGGTGCCACATGCACATTGCTCCATTCTGACACATCAAGCTTTTGTCATGAATTATATCAGGAGCCTTGCTCTTAAATCTGTGATTGGGATGCTATTGCAAGGAATAGCGTCCTGAAATTAAACTTTGTCAAAGCACTGAGCTTGCTTAAATAAAAAATTACTGCTTAATGAAATTTTTTTTTGTTTTAGATCTGCTCCAAATGTTCCATATTGTTTTAATTTCAGTATGTGAATTGAAATTTTACCATTTGCTGGTATGCAAAACTACTCAGTGATCATTTTTCGAAGTGTATACACAAGATCACTGACAACATGCTTGTGTGCACTGGGTCTTGACCATGGTGTTGCTCCATAGTGTACAACAGCATTGATATGACATCCAAGTTGAATTCTGCCAAAACCTATTCCTGAAAACACGTATTAGGGGATTAATTCATTTTAAGACCTATAATTTCTATGTATGTTTCATTCTTTCATTTTTGTATATTACACAATTTTGTAATTTTTACAAACAATGCAATTCTGTGATTTGTTTCATTTTATTTCTGTTATCTACAGGAGCTGCAATTTATCCAGAGACCAAATATTCTCCTATGATTCAAGCTCTTTCCCTTGGCTTCAAGAAGTAGAGTTTAGTGGAATGGTCTAAGAACAAAATCAAATACACAGACAGAAGTTTGTATGAAACTTTTGAATAGCATGTGAATAAAAAATAGTCAGTACAAAATTTGAGTGAACTAAAAAAACAGCCTCCTTCAAAGCCTAAGTAAATCAGTCATGTACATTCTGTGGAATAAAACATACTGCAGTGCAAGAGGAAGATCAATGTGATCAGATTCTCTGTGCTGAAGGGCCCATACATACTAATTCCATTTATGTGTAGTTTACAAGAATGGACAAAAATGCTCAGAATGGTTCCTTGTCCCCCAAATTTGAATTTTTTTTTTTTTTTATTAAGATACAGGTACATAAAATCCAACAAATAAAATGTCTCTACCTTGGTTGTTTAGACAGCATGATTGAGATCACTGTTACAGCCAGCCCACACACTCCAAAGACAACTAAGAACCATGGAAACTCAACTTCTGAAACAACAAAACATGAATATATAAGCAGGAATCTCCATCATTGTCACATCTTTAATTTCAACCTTGTATTCAACCACTTGAGGATTCCAAAGTGATAAAAACTGATGAAAATTTTTGTTACTTATATGTGATATGATTGCTACTTTCACATATAAGTAACAAAATTTTTCTGTGTTCAGCAGAAATAAAAATGTGCTTTTGTCCTAGTTCTGACCAGCACTTGGAGGTTCCACCTCATGCCATCCCCAAGGGCGGACAAAGGGACTCCCTGGCTTCCAAGAAGAAGGGTGTGACTTCTGGTTGAAAAATGTGGCGGCAGTCTGGCATTGCTCATTGTCTCTGCAGTGAGCGTCTCTCACTCAGAGGGTGTGAGCCACCCTCTCTTTACTTTTGCTATTAATATTCTTGCTTTTACTGTTTGTTTTCTTATCTCACTGCTGTTTCCAGTAAACCATTCATACCTCAATCTGTGATCTTCACTTTCTGTCTCGTCAGTTCTCAACTCCTTCCCACTGGAGCAGAGAGGGGAAGGGGGGACTGAGCGAGTGGGGTGTGGTTTGGGACAGTCTCAGTTGCAGCACTGAATTGGGAAGTATCATTCCAAATCCATGGCATCTTTTGGCCTCAGCAGTTTCCATGCATTTAAAAGTCCACTGAGACTCCTTGCTAAACCAGACTGATTTCATAAATCTAAACAAGATCAATAAAGATAATGTCTATAGCAAAACCAGCCATGAGGAACATTCTGCCTGCTTGGAACATGGTATCATTAGTCCTGAGGGCATATAATGCCACAGAGCATGCTACTACTTGTTCATCCAAGCTGGGAGAATAGCTCTTGAGAGAAAGAGAATGCTGTTACTAATAGCACACAAAACAACAAGCAAACTATTTTTCTCTCACAAAAACTGAAGTATGGTGGTGTCAGAAAACATACCACTTCTCTTTCTAAAGGTTGAACATTAATTATGTTGTGCACCAACTGAATCAACTGAAAAAAGACCCCTTCTATTTACCTTGCAGGTGGCTATGAAGATTTTAGAAATTAACTGAGAAATGCAATTTAGTCGAAATGAAGGACAATGCTGATAAATGAAATGTTTTATCTCTTAAATACTAGCAATTCCATTATTCTTAATATGACATTGTAAATTAAAAAGCATGGAGAACGTTTTTCTAGCTTTCGTCTTAGATTTTTCTCATTTTTTCATAATTTTAAATTTCCTACAAAAATTTCATTCTTATTCTTTTGGGCCAAGGAACACTGGACAGAAAGCTTTAGAACTCTATTTATGATCATGAATGACCTGTAAAAAAAATATTTCAAGTACAAGTTTCAGCCCTGTGTTCCCAGCTCAGATTTTGACCAGACATGCTTTCAGGCATCATTAAATTCCTATACAGATATGCTTGTGTTAAACAGATCTCTATTTTAGTAACTCACTATCACATCAGTGAGACCAGCAAATGTCCAACTACTTCAAGAAGTTAGAACATTGCATTAGAAGACTTTAAATTATTAATACATTAAATGTATCTAAAGTTTAATTCTGTGTTCCTGAAAGTGATATACAGAAGAAGTAAAAATAAATTTTCAATCAAATCAGCTCACTGCTGCTGTGTGAGGTGTGTGGATTTGGATCACCTTGGAGAATTAGAATTTGAGTTGCAGTGACTGAAGAAAACTGGCTGTAGGATGGTCTTAGATTTTCCTAGTATTTTAATTTCATTAATATGAAAAACTTGACCACTTAATGTGGATGGGGTTAATAAAAAATGCCACATGTACAGAACATTAACTGCTCCTCTAAATTAGAAATGAGAACTAATAATAGGAAGAGCAAAAAAGGAGAATCTAGCAAGATTTTGAAAAATAAGAGTTACAGATTTTATGTAACACCTTCACTAATACCCTGGAAAATGATGTGAAGCAGCTTGTTAAAATTACTTGCTGAAGACCTCAAATTTTGAAGACGTAATTTAGTAGCTCAGACCTGAGAACACTTCTGGAAAAGGCACTATCTCATTCCTTCAACAGAAAAAATGTGATTCTCAATGGCTGCTTCTACTTCTGTCTTTAACAGCACTTTAAAATACCAATCATAAGCAAGAATGAGAAAAACACTCACCGCCCTTGATAGTATATCAGGATGACCAAAAAAGCACAGAATTTTGGAAAAAAACAGCCAACAGTATTACTAGAAATCTCAATTCTTCTCTTCCCAATGGAAGTGCTCATTTTAGATAATGAAGTATAAGATTTAATTCTGGTTTAGACTCTTTGACATGTGCCACAGCAATTATTTCTGATTTTTAAAGCTATTTGTATTTTTGCTCTCTGGTGATCTGTGAAAAAGTCTTGCTGAGTTTACTTCTGAACTTGTATATGGAACTTAGACATTCTCAATATCCCCAAATGAGTCCCACGTAGTAGGCTGAATTACCTATGCATTCAACCATATAACATGGTTGAAACCACCCTCCACCCCATCACTGAAAAGATAAGAATCACAGCTATAAAAACACTTTGCTTATTTACCTTCTGTACAATGATCACATCCAATGCCTATTTGAGAAAATGATACATAGAGGATTTCACTGAACTCCCCGAATTTTTCAGAGGTTCGTTGCCTTGATCGGATTCGTATCTCATAATCTCTTGCTGTCTTCAGAGAGTACAGTGGAACCATTGTCGAGAGTCTGGGTTTCAGCTGTAAAGACAGAAGGACTGTGATTTATTTGTTTGAGTTGTACTGGAAACTTTACAGCGCTGCTTGATAATAAAATAAAAATAAAAATTTGAAGGCATTTTTGTTCCTGGGAATTTTAATAATACCACAAGAAAAGTTCAGAGGACATTCACATAATTTACTGTTGACTTAGTAGTTTCAGGCCTTTCTGTGCTTCAGGGGACCAAAAGCAGAGAATCCAAACTCTGTAGATACAGTCAGTGAAGAAGGGCAGCTTCCCCAGTTACATGCAATAAGTAGATGGTGTGAACATCTTTCACTGATCTTTCAAGTTGTAAATCCTTTTTACTGTTGTAACACTACATTACTGATTGCAGAATGCCAAAAATACTGTTAAAATAACACGGGAGTTCTAAAATTACTGCAATTTCCACTACAGATTTAATGGTTATAACTGAACATACTGCACGTTACAAACGTTTTTATTTGGAGAACAATATATAGGGCCCCAAAATCTTCAGCTATAAACAAAAATGTGAAAATCGAGACTGTGCAAGAGCTGGCATCAGATTGTTGGTCTTTGAACCTTCTGTATTAGCTGAAACATACTTAGATATGGCTGAATATCAATCTGTCTAGGATATCACATTGGAGGTCTTAATAGGTGAAATTTCTACCTTTTTCTATTACACCTCTCAGAATATGCATTTTAATTCCAATAGCCCTAAGAAAGTATACAAAAATAAGGAAAATGTTCTCAAAATAGAAATCTATGTCGCAGATATTATATTCTACTTTTACTTCAGAATCAAGGATGATACCAGAAAAACCCCATCACAGCAAGGACTTAAAATACTGGAAAACAACAGCCTTTGGGAATCTGAAGGAAGCTTCAACAATACAGTCCTATAATTTCTAGAGATACACAACCTAAACTTGAGACACTACTTGTTAGTCAGTATGATCTCTGGAATTATCTGATCCCTGGTGACTCCAGACTCCTGTATTCTTTACAACCAACCAGTCAGATTTTGGAGGAGACAGACTGCTTTTCTGTGCCAGGAGTTGAGCATAAGATTGTGGAGAACCATTGCTGTACATGATCAATGTTTTTAATATGTGAAGAATATCCATTTGGAAAGCATTGGGAAGGATATAGAATATTCAATATATACCTATCTCATGCTATTAAGCCACAAAAAATAGTTCACCAAAATCTTATGTATAGGTTTACATGCATCCCAAATAATGGTGTCACTTGGAAAAAGCCAAGAAGACTAAATCAGAGCCTTAATGAAAGACTCCTGGATGGAGCAGGGTGCATGGAGTGAGGAAAGTTCAGCATGAAATGCATAGATGAACAGCATTTGTCATGGATTAAATCAAGTAAAAGCCATATGAGAGACATCATAAAAGGTAACCAGTAGTTTGTCTCTGTCTCATAAACACCTGTTACGTTAGGGTGGATTTTATTCGGTTTAGAACCTTTCTCAGAAAATAATTTTGGTCCTCTTATCATTATAACTTACTGTTTTAACAGTTTACTAAATAATGTATAATCCTCTTTCCATTTAGAAGTTATTTCCTTTTAATCAATAAATATACTGAAAAATAATAAAGGCTATGTATGAAAAAGCAATCAATCATCCCAAAATATATAGAAAAATTACAAACAAGTTTCAGTAAGGGGGGACTTAGTACAATAATAAGTACTATAAATTAATTTTTATTAGCTATATGTACAAAGCATTATAGTATAGTTAAGCAGATAAGGATTATCCTTTGTGTAAAAAACTAGTAGTAACTAGATATGTATAACTTGACAATGTATAACCAGACATTTCTTTTTTCACGTGCATCAACACTCATTAGAGAAGGCATTTGTAGCAAGGAATGCAAAGAGTGAAATTGTAGCATTGCTCCAATGCTCTTATTCAGAAATTTGCTCTTGTCCTAGACCACAGAAGATTTTTTTCTGAAGTTTGCCTTTTGTGCTCTCATAGTGTCTCATGGAATTATGCCATGTTTATGCTCCGAAAATGAAAGGCTTACAAAACCATGCAATATACACAGCTTAAGTTGAACATAATCTATAATATTTTGTCTCTTGAGGCAAATATTGCAGTCAGGAATTCCTTATCTGTGTTCTGAAAGAACACTGATCTTCAAATCTTTGCTCTCCTGGGAAGAACTATTCTCAGATTCTGGGATTACTGATGGTACTGGAGCAAGAACAAAGCTTTATTAGGGTATTTATATGACTGATATTGAAACTTATAAAAAAACCCCCATCAAAGTGTGCATTTCTAGAGACATACCTGTATTCTTGCTTTTGAAAATCTGCAGTTTTTCAGCTTCTTAAAGATTATTGATTTACTGTCTAAACTTAGCACATTTTGTAGGCTTTAAAATAGAGGCTAATATATTAAGTATAGCTTAAACCAGTGTAGACAGAAAGACAGAGAACTATTAGGAAAAAAACATTACAGACATTACAGGCCTGTTTGGCTGTAGACTTATTAATAAGGACTAGGCTAAAGAGAAAATGCTAACACTGGGAAGCACCAGAAGTGAGGATGAGGCCAGGGTCTTTTACAGGTGAAGGCAAGCAAACCAGTCTGACTATGTTTCAATTGTAAATTTGACTTTCTTCAAATTGTTTACATTTTCCTTTTGCAATTAAAGACAAATTTGGAACAGTATTATCTGTTTGGTTTTGGTTTGCGGTTTTTTGTTTGTTTGTTTGTTTTTGTTTTTTTTTCCCTGACAGTTAGCACAGTTCATATTAATAAGAAAGCAAAGGAAGGATTCTGATCTGACATGATGTTCTTACTGCATTGAAGAAGAGCTCTCCATATGCAAATATGCCATGGCACACTGGCCTTTTGCCAATGCATTCAGGTAAGATGGGTACAATATCTTCCTGGTAACAGGAAAACTAACTACAAGAGAAGTTAAGTGATTTTCAAAAAGAGAACTTAAAAGATTTGTAACATATTATATTTTCATTGACTATCCAAAAATTTCCCCTTGATGTCTGGTATGAAATCTGTGAGTCTTACCTATGTTGCATTATCTTCATTAGCTTATTGTATCAAATTTTAAATTGCAATTTAAAGTCTTCCTTCCTTCCTTCCTGCCTTCCTTCCTGCCTTCCTTCCTGCCTGCCTTTCTTCCTGCCTTCTTAAAATTTTACAGAATTCAGGTACTCTGAAGAATCTGGTTCGAAATGGTCATGTTTACCAAACAAATTTTCCTGTTCTGACTACTGAAACACGATGCACTTTTTAAATAGTTGAAGTTTAAGAAAACCATAGATAAATATTTTATCCTTGAAAAAACTTGCATGTATCTGACTGTTCCTATACTTACTAATCTAACACGGGTGTTTCTGGATTTTTCATTATCCTGCCTATCAACTGTTTTGATATATAAAGTTACAGTGTTTGCTAGAAAATGTCAGAAAAAAACGTAGGCATATTGTTTAAGAATTAAGGTATTTTCTAATTAGCAATTACAAACATGTTTTTCATAGTGGTACAAAAATGTTAGGGATAGAACAAGCCTGCACTGCACTATGACTAAGGCATAATAAATATTTGTTTCATACCTCCTTCCATTTTGTCTCATTAACTTCTTTGTACTGCAATTCATACTCCAGAGTAATCCATCCCTTTCGCACATCTGCTGTTGGTGGTGGATCCCATCTTACCTGGATATCCCCATGGATGCCCGTTTGACTAGTATTTAGCAGAGTCCAGTTAAGATGGACAGGGGGATCAGGTAGTACTGTTTAAACAAAGTATTTGGAATAAAACAGCCAGTTTTCAATGTGAAATGTCCATTCTTACTACACACTGATAAATTATTTCAGGACTTAAAAATATATTAACCATGTATTTTCTAATTAAAATCTAATATATTGCAATGACAAAGTCATTGCAAATTTGGTAGCAAGAAGGCACCCTGCCCAATTGGCAGTAGACATGTTCTGCACAAATCTCACCCAAGCAACTAATAAAGATTAAGAATGTATTCCCTATTGAAGCATATTTCTGCATAACAGATTATAAAACACTAGATATAAACAATTATCCATCAAAATTTAAATCTAGAGTTCTGATGAGAAATGAAAACAATTGGAGTAACACAGAAAGACAAATATTCAGTAGCTAATATAGAAGTACACTGAAAAATTTTGGTATTCAAAAAACCAATCTAAATTTGCTCATAGAAGTTGAATAAAAGAGAGCACTGGATATTCTAATAATCTGTAGGAATAAATTATCTGGGTATGCAGTTAATGGTGGTACACTATCACTCTGAACAAGCAGTCACATCTGTAAAGTCCCAGGCAGTCACAATTCCTATTGCCATAAATATAAATCCTAGCTTGGAAATACTACACATCCTGATCCTTTAGATTACAGTTGATTCAGGAACAAAATAGTGTTTGGCTTCCAGTGTTTTGCAAAATCAAGGCTTTAATGCCAACTTCGCTGTACAAGGAGATGCAGCATCCGTTAGAAAGGCCTCAAAGTGACAGCAAAGACAAGCTCATTTGAGCATGCACACATTTCAGAGTGTTTATAGAAAAAGAAATCACTTTTTTAAATTATTATTCTTTAATCTTTCTTCCAATCTAGGCAGTATTTTCTGGTGTGGATCACACCACGGTGTTACAAAATCAAATCCCTTCCTATATATCATATATTTTAGACACTAATTTTTTTGAGAAGCAGTATTTAAATGCAGTCTAAGTAACACAAAAGCTCATAGAGGTAAGATACATAATGGAAACATACCTATTTCATCAACACTGAAACATTTTTTATCATACACTTCATTTTTACTGGCAAGCTGAACACAATATGGTGTCCACACAGAGGTGTAGGATGCGTTGAAGTAACAGCTATTTTGTCCTGAAGTGATATAATCAGGGCATTCTTTCCAGTCTTCCTCATTACTAGAATGACAACAAAAATGCAATATTCATGAGATAGAGATCTACAGACCTTACAAAGTTCAGATTACAGATGTTACAAGACACAGTGCTGATTAAGCTGTAAAACTTACAAAACAGATAAAAACATGTCAGTATTGATAGTGATTTACAATGAAACTACTATCAGAGAAACCTGCATAACCAAGTTTAGGTACTCAGGTACTCTTAGTGGCTTGGAAAATAGTTGAACTTTAAGGTGCCTTCTAATCCAAACCATTTTATAATTCTGTTATTCTATGATTCTGTGATGTTTCAGAGTAACTAAGAAAGCCAGCCTTGCCATCAGGCAGTCTGCTATGCAAATGTATCATCGCCATCATCAAAAAGCACCTGCAGATCAAAAAGATCAAAGCCCTGTTCATTACAGGGAACAGAAATTCACATCCTCTTGTTCCTGTGAACAGGCCTGTTTCCTTAATAGTCATTACTGGTAATATCTATGCCCTTTTTCAGGCTAATCATTGCAGCAACCTGAAAACTGAAAAAGCTTAAAGTGGAGCTGAATCATAATTGAACAGGACTCAATGAAGCATTATCCCAGTATCAGAGCAGCCTTTCCCCCTGGACCTGTACATTCAGACTTTACTACAGCAATGGATCAATGCGGACTTCATAACACTTCAATAAAAATTTGAAAGGGGCTGTATCCAGCCTCCACATCTGTGCACACATATAAGGAATCTCAGTGTTGCAAGTTAGATGGATAAAGAATAAACTGAAGTTGCCTATTAAAAAATCCTTACCCAAGCCATATAGTGTTCAGTTTTGGATTCTGAAACCTAAATTTAGTAAGAATGTCTTCTTAATTATTTGTCAAATAATGCTCATTGTTGCAAATTGCTTAATAATTACCAATAAGTTTTGACATTGGAAAAAATATACTTAAAACATGGTTTTATACCCTTAAAAACAGTATGGCTCATATCACAGTAAAAAATTAACAGTAACAACCTAACAAGCATGGCAAAATAAATTACTTCTCTTTTTTCCTGTTTCAGCTTTTATTACCTCTTCTTGTACAATAGCTGTAGTATTCTTGGAACAGTGAGGTTATAAAAGTTTCCAGCAGTCCAAAAACATGAAAATGTCTCCATTTCAGGTGATCTGCATTTGCTGATTTGTGGCCACTGCAAAATGTCTGTCAGAAAAAGAAAAGCAGGGGACAGAAGGATACACATTAAACAAATCCAAACCCCAGACTAATCTGCTGTTAAAATGAAACTCAGCACCTTTAATGAATAATTAAATTTTCTTCCTATCACTTATGTCCAGTGAGGTAAGATTTAAATTCTTACATGCATACATGTAGATGACTACAGACGCCAGATTTGAAAGATGTGTCAAGCTCTCTTGTACCGTGTAGAAGTGATAGCATCACAGCCTGACACTTGGCACAGGGATTTGCCAGCCCTATAACTGGTAACTGAATAGAATAGAAAAGTCTGTTTCAGATGGAAGGGACCTAAAACAATTACCCAATGACTGACCACTTTAGGGCTAAAAGGTTAAGGTTAAGGTTAAGGTTAAGGTTAAGGTTAAGGTTAAGGTTAAGGTTAAGGTTAAGGTTAAGGTTAAGGTTAAGGTTAAGGTTAAGGCCTGTTACTAAGGACTGTCCAAATACCTCTCAAACACTGGCAGACTCGGGGTATCGACCACCTCTCTGGGATGCCTTTTTAAGTTTGACCACTTAAAGTAACTTATCCTAATGCCTGGTCCAAACCCCCCAGGTGTAGTTTTGAATCATTCCCATGTGTCCTGTCACTACCTGCCTTACCAGCTTTGTTTCCCTCCTCAAGATGCAATCAAGGACCTTCAAATCTTCTTAAACTGCAGGGCCCAGCACTGCACACGAGTAGGTCACACCAAGGCTGAGAGCTGTGAGCTCATTGCCTTTGGACCAGCTGGCTGTCACCAGTTTGGTTAGTTCAGGACAGATACACCTGAATTAGCACTTCTCTTGCTTTAAAGGAGGTCTGCTACTATAGAGCTTCTATCAGACTCACCACAGTTTAGCACATACCCATCTGAGGCATTTCACAATGCCTGCTCATGACAGGAACTACCTTGAGCTGAGCTCAGGTTTGTGTGCACAATGCTTTGTGGATATAACCTTGTTTTGAGGGAGATAAGGAGACTTCTAAACATGGGCATATTATACCACATGCCACTTCTATATCTATAATTTCTATTCTTTGTCAGAACCCAAGCAATGAAAGGTCATAAAATGACTGCTACAATAAGTCAGCCACAACACTTGTGAGGAATATAAAAGCAGTTGCAGGTATGACTCACTGCTTCCGAAACAAAGCTTTAACTTTTTCTTGATTTTGATGGTTTTAGTTGCCAGTGTTCCCTATTTGGCCTGGAAAGCTTTCAGTGGAAGATCAAACACACATGGAAGTGTCTACCTCTCTTCACAGACTATCTGGGAAATATGATCACTTATTTAAGAACATTTCTCCAAAATACACTTAAGATAGACGTTAGTCAAGTATTTATGAGTAGTGGAATGATCCCTGAAAAAGGAACAACATGATGCTGCTAGACCCTGCAGTAAAGTTCTTTGCGAATGTCTTGGCAGTATCACAAATGAGAATATCAGAATTTCAGACAAGATATAGGGAAGAAATGTGTTAGTGTCAGGGTGGTGAAACCCTGGAACTGATTGCCCAGAGAGGTGGTGGGTGCCCCACCCAGGAAACGTCCAAGACTAGGTGGGACAGGGCTCTGAGCTTCTGGTCTAGTCGAAGACATCCTGGGTAGTTGCAGAAGGGTTGGACTAGAGGATCTTTACAGGTGCCTTCCAACCCAAACCATTCTGTGATTATACTTGATACAAGATATTTACCTTCAAAGTTGGAGAAAGTATTAAGATACAGTCATCCACAAGCACTATGCACTTCCTGCTACACAAGAGGATATTGTGGCCTTCATGAATGCTGACTCCTTTATTTATGGCTCAGACACAAGCAGCCACACCATGCCTGAGCAATTTGTATTTCTTGGGCTCAATGGTTTAAATTGTGTACTTTGTATTATACACTGCCAAGCATCCACATCAGGCAGTAACTAATACACAACTATTATGAATATCTGTTTTGCTTATCCCATAAAATCGACTGATTTTACACTCTGGACAAGGAACAAGGCCTGAGCATATGCCTGTAAATAGATTTCACAGGCTGGTTAGATTAAACCTCTCTGTCCTCCTCTTCCCTCCCCTACCTCCCCAAAGCATTGAGATCTATCTTGCCACCCTAAAATAACTGAAATTTGATTGGAAAGATTTTTAAAAGCTGGGGTTTTTTTCTTAGCCATCATCTTCTATTTCACTCAACTTTAAATAAGTTTCTGAAACACATTTTTAAATGAACTGTTGCTAAAAACGGATAAAAAATTTGCACTGTTCTTCTTCCAGAAAATATTTAAACAGCAATTTTTTTTTACTGTTGTGTCTGATTTTCTTTTGACAACTTTGTTAAAACTCCAAAATGCTTCTGGGATTGACCTTGATTTGAGCTTTTACACAGTTTTACATCATTTGTCAATCAATGTTCATGTAGTAGATGTCTTTGTTAGAAACTGCACGTGATCACAAAACTGCAAATCATTGTAACATAAATCCAAAATAAAACAGCATAAAAGATTCAAGAACAGTAGTATATTTATAACTTTTTAAAAGTGCAAGTGTTCCAGCTTTTTGCTGAACAGAAGAAATTTTGAATTTTCTTGCTTAGCTGAAAATCAAATTATTATATAAAACAAAACAAATAACTGTTTAAAAACAGAACAAGAAAAATGAATTAAATTTTCTGCCTTTACTTCAAAGACATGAATAAAACTGCCTCAATTGCATAATACCTATAATCAAGGAGACACATCTCTTCCTTCTTCTATAAACAGATAGTGTGCAAGGAAGTACATGCTATGGCTTTTCCTGTTTCTATGCTCAGCTACATGCAAATATAGTTATTTTTATTGCAACACATTAAGAATTTGAGAAAATGATATATTGGAAAACTCTCCTAAATTATAATATTTTTGTTGATGTATTTATAGCCAGAACATACAATATTTAAAGACCATGAAGATCATCTTCTCTTCTGTAGGGGTAAATAGAGCCACATTGTCACATTTTACCATAATGAAATGAACTGAATCAAATCAAACTTCACTCAGATATTGAGAGGTCCAGCAGAATCTTATATATAGGCTCTACAATATGTTAATAAACAATTCTCTGGAATTTACCAGCTTTATGCACACTTTCAGATGTACAAACTCCTTTAGGAAAACAGATCGTAGCACAACCAGAATGGCATCATTTACAATGGAGAGGATTAGCAATGCAGAATACAGATTAAGACTTGATCTCTCTCAATTATCCTAATTTCAGAGGTATGTATCCCCAAGTCTCTCTTTTCTACTTCACCATTACAGGACTATTAATTCTTTCTCTCACAGATGTTCCTTCAACAGACACAAGAATTTTTGAACAGGGAGTATTTTTGTTTGGGATTCAGTATTCCTGGTTAACCAGTTTATATGAATACGTATATTTTTATTTTATGACTATTTGAAAGAAATATTGTTTTATGATAAACATTTCCAGTTTCTGTGTCAAGTTTCCAGCCTTTGAAACCGCAGACTTTGTGACTGACAGAAAAAACTTTAACATATTGACTTGTGTAAGGCTTGGCATTCCTGGGGTAGAGTACATGAATTCCTTGTTTCCCACACAAGTCAATTATCAGGATTGTGCAGGACCCTGTGTGAGCTCCATCTGAACAAACTGTCCCAGAATGTGATAACTGTAAGCAATAGCTCAGTTGAATGCATTTAGGCATAAAGGCAGCAGGGTACTGAAAGTAAAGGCTGTCAGACCAAGATTTTAAACAGACTAGAAGAGCAAAACAAAGAAGACCAAAACAAAGCATGGATGCACACTTGCTCATTTCCTATCTAATCCAGTAAGTTCCAGTCAAACTGTCATTAATAAAACCACTCGCTTTACTCAAGATAATGGCTCGACCAAAAAGGCCATTTCAAAAGGAAAAAAACATGGAAAAAACATGTTAGAAGGCTAATTCTTTTAGAGGTTGAATCTCCTTTTTTTTTCTTTTTTCTTCCCCTTTTCCTCCCCATCCTTAGAAGTCCTTCTAATAAAATATAACTTTAAAAGGAGCTGGAAGTGTGGAAGAGTAATGAAGTGAAATGTGTAACTGGGGTGTAGCAAAACAGTTTATCATTATTTTGGGGAAAAGTCCTACTGCCACCAGACCTCCAGTACTTCTCCAGGAACAACAGTGGAGGAGTACACAAATCATACAGAAATGTCCCACTTATTAGTGTGGGACTATGGTAGGTGAAATAATAATGAGCATATGACTGATTGATAAAAATCAAGCTAACTAAACAGAAAATGATAAAAGGGGCTGCACTTTTGCTGAACAAAAGGTGTTTCTGATCGTGAATTTTAGAAGGTTCATGTGGAATTATCCATTATCAGAACTTCCTGTACCAGTCAAACCTACAGCAAAGTTAAACTCACAGAAGAATAACGTGTCCCAATATGCAAATCGGTGATGGATGAAACCTTATGCAACAGCATATCTCTTCATATAATCTGCTCTCAAAGCACATACAATGTGTCACTGCTAGAGTGCAGTGGAGAAAGCTGAAAATGGCAATACAAAGAAGGGAATTCATTACATTTAACGGTGAAAACAGCTTTGAAGAGCTGGCGTGCTATTTCCGGTAGCTCAAATTTGTACATTGGCAATAAATGCTCTGTCAATTAGGTCCTGCTCCTGAATCCACCAAGCTCATCAAAGGCTGGGTCATTTAATAATTGATTTCTATTCTACCAGCAGATTTTAATTTGTTTAAATTGGGCAGAAAAATGAACCACTTTTGGTGTCAGTGGATGATACGTTAAATAGGTTCAATCTAGTACTAATAAATCGTCAGACTTTACAGAGAGTGGGAGATGCAGTACAGGGAGACAACATCCAGGTCACTTCTTCACCAGGCTGCTTGCTAATCTGATCCAGTTTTTGCCCTGAGTAAAACCTGCCCATAAAGGACTAACAAGTTCTGGAGTAATTTCTTTTGTGGAAAAGAATAAAATTTATTTCATATTGGTAATAAATCAGATTCTTTTGTACAAAATACTTGACAGAAACAAAGCAAAGCTTAATAACTCTCATATGCTTTATCACAGTGAAAACAGAATGGAAACATTGTTTAAAAGAATATTATGCCCATGGAGTAAATCTAAATATTTTAATAGTTCATGATAAATTCAGGTGTTTTGCTTAGAAGCATGAAAGTTGGATTGAAGATTAATTTGGTGACTGCTACCTCAAAATACATTACGTGGGCATCCCTGCAAAACAGATAACTATTCTGTCTGTTCTTTCAGAAAAAAACTTCTTCCATCTTTAGTCAAGTAAGACTGATGTAGTTAAAAGCATAAAAGCCTGGAGAAACTGAGCTTATTCCATAGCACAGAAGTCCAATAATTGTGCTGGTCTCCCATACTTTCTATGCTATTAAGCATCCACAGAACAGAAATCAACAGGGCTCATGTATGTGATCCATAAGGGTAGTACACACAAACAAAGTAAATAAAGTTCAGGATTGAGTGAAAAAACAATCATGTAGCATACTCAGTTACCACTGCCCATGAGACAGTACAGGGAGGAGAGAGGATGTGCACATGTGCCATGGTCCATGGTACTTGGTATGTGTATTCCAAATGATGCCCTCCCATGTGCAGTGGTGGAATCAAGTGATTTCTGTTGCAGGTAAGCACTACCTACTGGCCTGCCTTCATATACAACAAATAAAGACAGGCAAAACCAAAGTACATGGTATTTATAAATACAAGGCAATTAATGTGACAAACCCATTTCCAATTCTCTCTTAATTGCTTACAGAGTTGTAACTTAAATTGAAATGACCTTTTCAAGAAATTATTTACAAAAATAATAATGTGTAATGCTTTTACCTATTACAGCCATTGCTGGAGATGTTCAGTATTGACTAGCATTATAGGTAGGGCATATGAGGAAATATGGAAGAACAGATGAGGTCCTGTGTGCAAACAGAACGAGGAATTAGCAAACACCACAGAAGGTCTTCCATGCCCTTCTCAGTGCAAACAATTTTTTCAGTACTGATAAAGATTTTTAATGTCCTTCTTTCTCCTGCATATGTACTAGCAATTTCTAGTCTGAAGCTCAGTTCAGAGTTAACAGTGATCTAAAACCAAATGCATTGATCCTCACCATGCAGCAATGAGGGGTTATCCTTGCTGAGATGTGGCCCCTCCAAAACTATCAGAGATTGGTGCTCAGAACCAGTACTAGAAAGACAAGCTTTCCAGAGAGAGAAGCTAAAGTTCAACTTGGCATTCCCAATCCAGGCTCCAACACCTTCCCAAACTCTTAAGAGGAAAGTACTCAGAGGACATAAAGAGAAAGCCTGTACGGTATGAACCCAGGTTTAATTACTGCGATTTGACAAAACTTAATGAAAAGTCACTCTAGGGTACATCTTAATGCTCCTGCCTAAATTTTGCAACTTACTTCCCTTGTTTTAACATTAGCTCCCTTCTTATGAACAAGAAGCTGTGTGGATGGGACTGCACTTGATTCTGACCATGGGATAAGAGGGGGCCAAGCCTTGAACCCCAGAGCCTAGTGGAGGTGGCGAGGGCATGGCACTCATGGTGGGCAGGGTACTGTGGGGCACACCTTGCAAAACCTGGCAGCAGCAAATGTCTGTGCAATGGTGTTAGGAAAGCAAACAGCAAGTGTCAGCCTGAGAACAATACAGAGAGTGTTCTAACAAAGGAAAAGCTACAGCACAGCTAACCTGCAGCTGGAGTAGACAAATGGAGCTAAAACAGGGAGAAAAAGAAAAAGGAGAACAAAGACACAGGTGAAAAGAAGAATGAGAAAATGACATGGAAAGAAAGGACAAGAGGGCATAAGTGATTATGGCAGGAAGGTAGGGAAGGGCAGCAAAAGATCTGAGGTAAGGCAGAACAAGCATAATATTAACAAACTGCAAATGAAATGTGTGAGCTCATGTAAGCCTACAGTCAGTGTTACTCAGTTCAAACAGTGAAGACAACAACTTCTGAGTATGGCACATGCATACCCTGATAGTGTAGAGCTGAAACAGCATGTACCTGGGATCACCCGGGAGAGATACTAAGGTAACAAACTGGAGGAGAAAGCAGGTGGCTGCAAGGCCAGTGTGAAAAGAGACAAGCAAGCACTGACGCAGCAAACCTGTTTACAGACAACTGCAGAGTAATTACAGCACAACAGAAAGACAGAGACTGTGATATTATATCCCAAACTTTATGGGTAAGATGACAATGACACTATGTCTCAAACATCATCAAAACAGCGCTGGTTATGCAGAAATGTGTCCCAATGTTTCTTGTTGTTTACTTCCTGCCCACATCCTTGTTACATTTGAATGAAGTAACTCACAGAAATACTGGCCCTCAATCTGGCCTTGTTCTTGACATTCAGTTCTTTTAATTCACACTGCTTTTGGGAGACCAGAGTCAAGCTCTTAATTCTTGTACTTTCCACTATTAAACTTTCAAGTTATTTCTGACTTCTGCACATTTTAACTGTTCTTCAAAACAATGGCTGCCTGGTATATGTGCAGTATCTCTTTCATACATGACAAAAAAATCCTATCATGTACTCTGCAGAGATTTTCAACAATCTCCATTTGAAGTAGTAAAATTTGGTTTTTATTCAAGTGAAGTAAAAATTCCAGTTCTATCTACAGAACAATTATCTGAAGATCTGTGAAGGGCATTCCGAAAAGGCAGCAACAATTTGTTCTTCAGTCCAGAGGGAATTTCCCTGTTACAGTCACCATATAGCAATTTAAAAATATGGAGAAAAAACAATACAGAGGCTGTTACTAGGAGGGTCATTTGTTACCTTCACCTGGAGTGAAACTCCACAGGATTTTACTGAGCCATTCTCTGAGAAGTGCCACTATAAAACCATCCTAGACAAGCAAAGCCACAGACATTCAACAGAAGTCCTCAAAACAGTCCAAGGATTCCTGTGACAGTGATGATGGAAAACTTTTTGAAGACTGCAAGTCCTAGTGATTTTTCATCATGACAACCACTCAAATTCATCTTTACACAGACCTTGAAGTATACAGGGACTTATATGGTACTTTCACTCTTTTTGCACCTTTAGACCATAACACTTTTTTTGGATCCCAAAGAAAACTAAATTGAGTATTTTAGAATATTCTGCCATGCCAGATTTCTCCTGTGCTCTTTGAAGCGTATGTTTTATTACTGTAGCCAGGATGTTTACTCATTCAGAGCTTTATTATTGCAGTGAATAATGAACTGTGAGTTTCCAACTTCAAAGTGAAATTTTAAAATCAAACCCAAGAAGAATAAAAGTATTGTTTTCCCCTCCTTTTATTCTCAAACTGAACAAGAACATGAGTCTTTGCAGTTTTGCAGTGCTTTTGTAAGAACATTCATTTTAGTAGGTTTCAAAAGGAAAATCACTGTGACAACAGTTCTGTCTCCTCTTAAGCAAAGTCCTACTAGGATTGTCCTTTTAATAGTATTTATAAAGCAACAATCTCCATTCCTAATGGTCAGAAATGAAACCAATGTAGTGATGCATCATTTAAAAGTCCTGCTAATTTATAAACAAGTTTTATCTGAAAAAATCCCAACCAACAAATCAGAGCAACAAGCAGTTCTCACAGCCATAACTTGACATATGTGCTTTGGATCCCAGCTGGATTCCTGCACATGGAAGGAAATGTATGTGAAAATTGTAAATTACAAACAGGGAGTATCTGAAGTTCTTCCCAAAATGGGAAAGTTGCTAGATGCATCTTGACTTTATCTGAAATTCAGGATGATGTAAATACCAAACAAGAGAAGGAATCATGTCAATGATATTAGACTGATGGAATTAAGTCAACAGTGGAAAAACACCCCCACCCCCAGAAGCACTGGCAATTCAGCACTAGGATGAACAAAATACCAGAGAACATACAAACAGGAGACTCTCATGACTCAGAATTGAGTTGGGCTTAAGGAAATAACACATATTTTCAGCTTTTATTTCTGTCATCTAGCTGTGAACTTAAAAGATCCTCTGATCATCTCTATGGCACTGGGTGGCCAGAAGTAAGCCTCCAGACTAATCCTTTAGTTAATACTGTGAGGAGAGTTGGATGAAACAGTCATATTCAAAATCACAGTGGACAGATTTATGGAGGAAATATTATTTTAGTTGACAGACTGCCAAAAGTGATTTATTTACGTTATATATCCTCTGCTGAATTTTACTTTCTCTGACACCTGTTTTGTCTTTCTAAGAATCCAGTGCTGTCAGCCTTGAGCTTCAGAGCTTACATAGAGAAGGCTTACAGATAGAACACTTGAAGTACTTTACAGTACTTGAAATAAAGGCTCCTGAGATATTCTTGAGGTTTGATGGCTATTAAAAAATGAGCCTTTCCCATTTGGCTTGTTTCCCATCTTCCTCCAATGACATTTCATAAAACAGTCTTTTCAAAAGCCTACAGGAGATGTTCAGAGGGAAAATGTGATTTTTTTAAATTTGAAAATACAGACGTTTCCTGACAGGAAAAAAACAAGCCCAAACACTGAAGTTAACTAAAGACCAGCCTAGGTCTCTTGAATTACTGTAGCCTTTAGCATGTCTAAGAAGACTTCATTTCTCATAAAAGCATAGACTTTTAACAATACTATGTCAAGGAGGGGTTCATTCCCCTGAGTGCCATTCATGCAGAAGGAATACAGTTTTCATGCTTTATTTAGATTAACAAAAGACTAATCAATAAGGGAAGATCTAATGAGCCCTTAAAACAATCAAAGAAATAAAGGTCAGTCAGGAAATGGTCTTACATATCATTTATAGTAACACCCTTCATTCTCCTCTAGGAGTTCTCCAATATGCAGTTAAAGTTAGGAGGTTATGGACATTTTACACACAACACATGAAGAGTTTTGCAACTGGCCTCATTCAAGTTATCACTAAACAATTACACACCATCTCCCTCAAATTACTGCTTTTTGCAGGGGAGAAACAGGAGCAGCAGAGCAGTTTGCTTTGTGAGCCTCAACTGAGCTCAGATGGTTTGAAGGAAGAACAGTTGCTAAATCCAAAATGATTACCCAGAAAATCTTGCCATCAACAAGTTGTTTCAATGTGTCAGACACACATTAAAGACACACTGAGAGCCAGTCAGCTTAAAAACTCCATTTGCAATCAGTTTTCTAAATGCAGGTGGTTAGTCACTGATATTTATGCAATTCAATGACACTAGATAATACAATGAGATACACCTTGCCTGACTTAGAGACCCTGTAAATTTGGAAACCCTGAAGGCAGGTACTGCAGAACTCATGTTCTTGCCCAAATTTCCTTGCTCTCTCAGTATTTTCTGCTACTTTGTAAATGTCAACAAATAGACCATTAAAGCCAGAAGTTGTGATTTTGCTCCAGTGCCTTAGTAAGAGCAAAGTGATCTTAAAACAAGTTCACAAAGCACTTGTATGCATTTAGTGTACATCCTGACTACAGTCTCAGAACTGTGATGATTCCATGTACATCCCTGCACAGTAAGTTTGCTACTCAGCCAGGTCTAAACAATAATGTTATAATCACACCATCTCCTCATCAAAAAGTCTAAGCTGTAATTATAGAAAATGACCAATACTACATTTTTGGGACACTGAGGAACATGAGATTAAGTGATTAATTCACTCCCTCTACAGGTCAGCAGAAAAACATGACGAGTTCAAGAGGGTTAGACTTGTCTTTAAAACAATGAATACAAAAAACTGTGAGGATGAGTCATGTGAGACCCTCCCAGAGTGATGTGAAGTTTTACTTCAGGAAATTGTTCTGTATCAGTGAAAAATTCTCTAGTTAGTGCTGGTTGTACTACTGTATGAGTCAACATCAGCAGGTAAAATGGAGTTACACAAGCCTAAAAGACAAAAACAAAACCCAGTTTAGTTTTGGGTAGAAAGTTGCTCTTTAATTTCCTACTACAATTATTGTTGGCAGCCTTGTTTCACATCCCATGTGGTTTACCAGTTTTGCTCGGAATATTTAATTTTTTTTCTAAGAAATTGCCTCAGAACATGTCTTTAAGGAAGTTTTATGGAGGTTCCCATGTTAACTGCTCAGTCAGGCCTTCTATACCAGTCCTGGCAGGCCCAAATACTGTGAACCATTTTGACTTTTTTTTCAACAGGAGGACATTGACAGCAATACTTTCCAAATTATCAAGGTGCAGAATTTTAGTATTCATCAATAAGCATGTGTTTGTTCTTAACAGACCATTTCTGAAGAATCTTTGGATTTTCCTACATTTTTAATATCCCGGTTTTCAGCATCATACTAAAAGTGGATATTCCCATAATAAAAACTGTTAGCTCCCAATGCCTATGGACAAATATCAACTGTACATTTTTTAATTGTTCACAGAAGTCCGAGACATTCTCAACAGTAAGATAAAGAAATTCTTTGTGAGATTTTGCTATTTGTGATATTTTTTTTTACCAATGCAATATGTTGTCATATAGGTCTTCTAAATTTGATGTGTTATGAATAGTGTTTTTCTTAAGTTTTCAACTTAAGAAATGTCTAAGGGTACATTGATACAGTTTAAGAAAACAGTGACTAAATGGTAAGATTAGAATCAGGAAACATCAGGCCAAAAATTAAAGTCAAAAACCTGTTTTAAAGCAAATAATGTGCAATGTTGATACATGAAGGAAAATAAAAGGAAAACTAACCAGCTTTGGTTCATTTTCAGTACTGTACTTAAATAAAACAAAATCTGTTGAGCTAAATGATGATCTGTGTGTTTGATCAAATTTCAATGGTAAAGTAGTATTTCAAGACAGAAAAATGAATGTTTATGACAAACTGATGACTAAATTATATCCCCAAAGTTGACTACATTTCTTGAATGCAATTCAAATTGGGATCGGAAAGTCTTTGTAATTATTCCCATATTTTTGTTGTACACATAGCTGCCTCTGTTATAGCAACAAGAGTGACCTTGTGAAATGTTACCCTTTACTTAGGTACAATTCTTGACTCTAGAGCAAATCATACTGTCTCAGTTTATTTAAATAATTGCTAAATCTTGATGGTCCTGCAGAGCCAGTGCAAGTTTGGAGAGGTGAGATGGATTATACATTATGGCATGTGTTTCAACAGAATTTGTCAAGAGACAGTTCAGAACGCTTACCTTGAGACTTACACTCCTGAACCCTTCATACAACATCTAAATATTCCTGTACTTTCAGTTACCACAGATGTCATTATGCTGAGCTAAAAACAGCCCACAAAAAGTAGATGAAAAAAGACAGAAGAAAAAAAGAAAGGAAGAAAAAGGATGCAGAAAGAAGACAAGAACCCAAGTATTGAACTAAAAATCTCACGACACCTCTACCTAGAAGTTTTTTAAATGCTTGTTACAGAATGAAAC
Source organism: Rhadina sibilatrix (assembly GCA_013400275.1). NCBI lineage: Eukaryota > Metazoa > Chordata > Aves > Passeriformes > Phylloscopidae > Rhadina > Rhadina sibilatrix. Next base: position 68,200 of record VWYO01007786.1, read on the forward strand.
TTAAAAAGAAGCTAAAAATGAACCTAAATTTTGTGATTCTTTCCATTTCAAAGAGCTGTTTGCTTTTGGCTAACGAGATGCTGGAGCTGCTTATCCCCACACAAAAAAGTTGCTAGCGCAGAGGCCGAGACCTGCCCTCTCTCAGCACAGCTCTGGGAGGGGTTACTGCCATCCTGCAGCACACAGAGCAGCCAGCCAGGGAGAGGGGACACTACCAAGCCAGCAGGGAATGGCTAATTGGTGCCAAGCTGATCTCAAGGGTAGGAGTTTCCAAGTCTGGACAGTGAGAGGCAGCCTCAAACAAATTTGACTATGAGGGAGCAGAGTGCTCCCTCCTGCCTTACTTGATGGAACAAAACCTAGCTGAGTGCTGCTTGAGGGATTGCAGGAGACTAGAAGCCACAGCAGGAGACTGACTAAATAATTTTACATAAGCAGATAAGAAGCTAAGGTATCAGTAACATACACCTGCCTGAAAACAAAAAGCCAACGCACAAATGTTGCTGTTCAACTGAAATAAGTGGCACCAATTAGTCTGTATTACAGCCAGAGGTGGATATCTATTCTGGTTTTCCAAAAAGTCAGAAGGGACTGCACAAATTGGCATCTGCCTTAAGAGCTAGCCTAGGCTCATTCACAAGCTCCAAGTAATTGACAACCCCCCTCTAATTTTTGAAAAACACTGGTTCTTTAGAATACTTGATCTTTGCTATTCTGGGTAGCTGCAAAATTATTTTTTTTAATGAAAACACATAGAAAGAAAGAGCAAAATATTTCTGTGGAAAGTTGACATTCAAGACAAGAAACTCAACAGAAGGCAAAACTTACAGCAAAATGTTAGATCTGAAAAAAGCTCAAAAGAGAGGAAAAGGATTAGATGGTAAAAATAAACATACAGTCTATTTAACATGTTGCAACACTTCAGACCTACTTGCACTTACTGGTATGTCTAAGAAGTGAACTTGTCAATAAGAGCCCAAAATGTTTGCTCTCTATCATTGATTTTGAGGCCAGAATGATACTGAACAGTCAGACAGGTTTACATCAAACATTACAGCTGAACTTTGCAAACTGTGAAAAACATGGATTTGTTTTCTAAAACACTGCAGTAAGACTCTACCAAAAAGAACACTATTTCCATTAAAAAGCCCTTCCTTGGCAGATGTTCATTACTGTTTAATACTGGACACAGCTGGATTAAACTCAGGAAAGCTGAGCTCAGCACTTGAAGCTTGGAAGCTTATTTCCATCTCTACAAACAAATTCTTCAGCCTGCAATCCAGCTGAGTATAGCCAGGCAAGTGTTACAGGTTTTCTCCCATGGCCTTCAAAGCTGAGTTGAAGTCTCTAAGCAGGGGCTCCCCTATGACTTTAATCACCTTCCTTTTATAGCTGTGCTAAAAGTAATGTTAAAACAAGGAATACAGTTAGGCTTTGGAAAAAATAATTATGCCTAGAGAGGCTATCTTGATTGCTTCCACCAACTTTTTACTGCACCACATATAAAGACAGTCCCCAGAGGGAATATGTGAACTGCAGAGGGGACACTCAAAGCTCAAGTCAGCATCAAAATCTGCAAAGTTCTGAATTTATGGCAAACTTCTGCGTTTGTGTCACCTTGTTTATTTCAGTGACCAAGACAACACCATACTGAATGACATCAGCCATCGTATTCTGATGGTTACCCCAGAACTAAAGTGCAAATAATTTCTGCTATAACTGCACAAGATATAGTATTAATATAATATATAGCATAATATGATTAGCTTCTGCATATAGGCCTAGAACAGACAGACGGGCTTAAGACAATAAAAATACATATAAGTATACTACTACTACTACTACTACTACTATTACTACTAACTGTTTTAATTTCAAAACAGGAAAAAATGTTGGTAACTTAGGAAATGTGAAGATCATTCTTTCTCCAGATGCTCTCAGCTGTTTCTTTTGAAAAGGTAAGAAAAAATACAGATCACATCAGACAGTGTCCAGGTGATTGCAGAGATCTCTTTAACAAATTAATCTTTCACAAAACAATAGGAAATACATAACAGCTTAGTTTTAAAAAATAAAAAGATATCCAAGCAGTTATATCCAGTAATGGTCCTCTAAGTTTTAATATTAGGCTCACCCTTCTTCCCTGGGATAGAAGAGTAATACAATAAACAAGAGGGACTGACATGGAGACAGCGGCCTCACTGGTGACACAGTAAATTCCATCTGTATTTTACAATATGTATCTCTGTTCCCTTTCTCACCGGCCAGCCAAGAGACTTAGCTGCTTCAGGGCTCAAAAAAAAAAAAGAAAAAAAAAAA
>VWYO01007786.1:70638-87324 GCA_013400275.1 Rhadina sibilatrix
AGGCAACTGTTCTGAGAAGAGAGGGCAACTGAAACTTGACAGATTATACTCCCCACAACAGCACCATGTTCCCTCTGCTGCACCACATGCGGTCAGGATCAGCTCCACTAGGGATGTTGGAGTACATACTGCCCCTCTTGGGCAATGACAACATGAAATTAACAGTGCAGTTGCAATCCACAGGTCAAAAGCCCTTCTTCACACCTACAGGACCAACAATGTGTTTTGATACAACCATTTGACACAGTTTTGCCATTATGTCAGACTCCCAGGAAGCTCAGTTACGCTGACTTTGATCAGTGTGACAGCACCTGAAGATAGCTGGGTCTTTGCATGCACACATCACACTTCCCTTCACCCCCCAAGCCCATCCTCCGTGTCCCTCCCATCTTTTTTTCCTTTTCCCTGATGTTTAAGGTGGTTCTTCCTAACACAGGAGCACCAGGTGGGTGTTGCAAGAGGAACTGTCTGTATGATTGCACAATTAATGCATTCCAGAGATGGAGGAGCTGAGGTGTTTGCATTAGCTTTGGAGCACATCAGCCAGTAAAAGCATATTAAATGCTACTGGAGACTGGGACAACTGTGCAAACTGGCCTCCCAAGGTTGCGGGCAACTTCTGGGTGGATGCCTCCTTCTTCCTGCCAGGGATGCCTGCAGGGTCCATCAAGCCTGAAGATGGAACTCTCTCTTTTGAATATCTGAGTAAATGTGAGTAAGATTCAACCAAATATGGAGAAAAAGTCCTAAAGCATCTTCATAGCTGCTTTTTTGCTTCACAGTTGTGAAGTCTGCAAGGCCAGAGACTGTAAACCTGCATATTTCTAGCCGAACCTGCTTATAACATTTTAGATACTATAATTCATTGCAATAGACAATAAAGATGTTATTTAGATACTGTATTAGCCATAAATCCAATCATAAACATCCTCACAAACCCTGTGCCCTACTTCTCATGTCTAGCCAAGAACCCTTCCCTCTACAACTCTGCTACACGCAGTTTGGTCCCTTTGTTGCCCATGAAGTATCCCATACTATCAGGGTTTCCTTCAACATCTCAAGACACATATAAGAAACCTAAACAGTAAATCAAATCATATCCTAAACCAATGTATTTGCCTTAAGCAGGAGACACAGGATATTCAGTAAGTACAAGTTGGATAATGTCTCTGTAGGTTTCCTGCTATTATCAAAGCAAAGGAGCACAGGGAATCTTTCCATGCTGCAATCAGTTGTGCCTGAGCTCTACACACAAGCCTGGCATCCCTTCTTTAACATCTGTAGCACAGTGATGTCAAAACGGCCCCACCGAACACTTCCCAGTGTGCTATGGATACATGCCACTACTGCTGCCCTAAAGCCTTCCTTGTTCTGTGTGGGCCCCACCACTTTTCTTCTCCCTGGGCCTCTTGGCATGCTTTCTGCATGCAGACGTGGAATCTTACCTTCTGACTTCAAAGGGCTTAATTCACACCCTGAAGAAAGGAGCTGGGGTGCTTTGATCTGCCATATGAAGATACTGATCTGCCACCTGGAGATACGGATCTCTCTCCTCCTCGACTGCAGCTCCTTGCCAGCTCCTCCAGCAGGCACAGCTGGCTGTGCTGCAGGAAGAAGGAGGCAGCAAGGCCACTTGCTCTCCCCTGGCTCAACAGCCTGTATGACCAGGTGGTACAATGGACTAGGGAAGGGAAGCAGCTGACTGCTACCACTGGAGGTGGTAGTGGGGTGGGCTGGGGGCATGGTGGGGAAAAGAAGTATTTTCCGGCCAAATCAGTTTGTCAAACCAGCCTTCCCTGTGACTGCAAAAAGAAAGCTTTTGCCAGGCATGTGGGAGGCAGCCATGATTTGGAAACATGCAACCAGGCACAGATGAGCCCGATTCTTTCACTGGCAGTGAAAGCATCTATTTTGGGGAATAAAAAAAAAGCAACAAACCACCCTTGCTCCTCATGAGGTGCCTAAAGGCTGAGTGCCAGTGATTCTGCACAGCTTAAAATGATTCAGGGGTACATTGGGTGGAGTAAGAGGCACAAGCAGAAGTACATTTGGTCCCTTGTCTTAGCCTGTGGTGTGGCTCCAGCAGCAGGAATGTGCATGAAAGACGAAATCAGCTTGTACTGTTTTCACTTGCCACACATGAACCTAATGAGAACAATTTATACTGATTAAATGAATCTGAAATTTGGAAGAACACTTCTGTGTAGACTGTATAACCAGCTCCAGCAACTTAGGCACCAACAAATCTGAGAACCATGTATGTTAAAGACAAATAAGCAAACAATAGCATGAAGTTTTTTACAAGTTTACTGCCCAGCTTTGCTTTGTTTGAAATTTGAAAAATGGAAGGTATTTTTTACAAACTTGCAATTTTTCTTAATCTTTAACTATGTTCTTTAGTTCTACCAGGAAGAATCAAACAAAAAGTCAAATTATCAGTAAAAATACAATTTTCAAGGTATAAATTATTCCAACAAAACCAAAACCCAAAGAAAATGGGAAATACTACAGTATACCATGTAAAATTTCCAGGTTCATTTCTAGATAATTAAGCTTGAGGAAAGCATCCACATGAAATCGCATTTCAATTAAGAGAAAAAGGAAACTTATGTTATTCCAGAGACTGCAGTGATAACTGTAAAACAAAACTCAAAAACTTAAGTAGCTTTTGTTACCTTATCTTAGCATTAGAGAGAAAAATTCTTGGAAGACGGGAAGAGTAGTGAGACTAGATTCAGGGTCCACATGACAAAACGCAGATATAAGATAACAGAAACATGTTAAAAGAAAATGTGTATCAGCAGCAAAGCTAGAGCCATCTGCTAAATGTTCCTTACACATCCCACTAAAAATCTAGTATTTGAATGTTTTAATCTTTGCTCTAATGTATTCATTTGAGGAGACAATCTCAGTAACATGTATCTGTTTTTTATGGAAATCTCCACCTGAAACAGTTTGGTGATTCCTTAGTGCTTTGCTCATGCTAAGTATTCTGGGTTTTCTTCATTTTGAAGCTAGCTTTTGAATTAGGAACACCACATAATTTTATGGAAATTTGCTCCAATTCCCCTATGCACCATAGGTTTCACACGTGCCTAAATTTGCACTGGTCCCTAGCACAGGGCACAATTTTATCACATAGGAAACAGATAGACTTTTCTTGAAGTGACTGCTCATATAATGCTAATATAGGTCAGTATTGGTCTCACTCTGTTGGTGAGATGTTTGTGCTGTTATCTGAGCTGGGAAACCAAACATAGGAGTGATCTCTTTTGAGTCCTAAGGGCATGGAACATGGTGGCACATGTTGGAAATTCCTACGACAGTGGCAAAATGCTGACAGATTAATCTACAGCTGGCCCCCAAACATGCCTACGTATGTCTCACTGAACCATAAATCAAATATGTTTTTACAAGTTTTCTTCTTTTAGAAATCACTCAGCAGATATTTTAAGCTCAAATCAGGATCCTTTTTCCCATAAAAGTGCCAAGCCCTTTTCAAAAAAAGTGAGAAGCAGATTAAAGTATCAGTTGCTTAAGCAGCTAGAGAAGCAACATTACAAAGTAGTACCGCTAATGCTGCCTTGTAGAAGGTAAGTCAAAGAACCATCATCCATTATCACCGCAGAAAGCCTGTAAACTTCTTCCAAAGAGCTGTTATTACATTGACAGCAGCTGATTTGCCCAGTGGGGCTCTCTGTGCTCACCCAGCTTCAGAGTGCAAGTCCTACCACAGAGTTAAACTCTGAGGATGAAACAAGTGTGCAGTAAAGTGCAGAAGTTTGTGTACCCATTCATGAACACACAGGTACATCTCCTTCCCCAGCTTCATCAGAGTTGGAAAGGAAAATCAACATCCTATCCTAAACTGTTTTCAGATAACTCCATCAAAAAAGCTTAAGAATTGATTTTTTAAAAATAAATATGCTAGGACTTCACAGTCTGGAAAAAAGATAGCCAAGTAGTGAGATTTAAAAGATAACCTAACTGATTAGTCACTCTCTCTTTAAATTAAAAAAAAAAAAAAAGTAAAAAAAAAAAACTCTGAAGCAAAACCCAACCAACAAACCAAACATCCCCCCAAAAACAAACACTCCCCCCAAGAAAAATTAAATAACACAAAAACCATAAACCAAAAAAAAAAAAAGCTAATGCAACTAGGAAGTAGCAGATTCAAAGGAACAAAAGGACAGATTTCTATACTCAGCTTGTAGCTGAGCTGTGAAGATCGTTACTAAATGGCATTTAGGATCCTAAAATTGTCTACATCTGCATGTTCAAGAGGGCAATTGTCAACTTTACAGGAAAAAGTACTCAAAGGTAATAAATATCAAGGTACCACCTCTGGCTCCAAATCTCACAAGATACACAACACCAATCACATTATTCAGTGATTGCTCCACTCTGCTGTTCTTCACTGTGCATTTGTCAAGCAACTACTGGAGACACAGGAGATAGAATACAAAGCTAAAGGAGTTTTAGGTTTTCACTGGCACAGCTATTACTATTTCACAATGCTTTTGAAAAGACAGGCCTGCAAGGAAGACAGACATGAGTAGAAACTTGTGGTAGTTTAAAATAGGTGTTCTACTATGAAGTAAATTACAGTTTATTTAATTAGTCAGCCTAGTTTTGTTATCCCTTGTCAGTACATCACAAACTTAATAACGCTTGATATGTAATACAAACATGATATGAGCTCTTTCCTCTACTTTTAGTAAAGCAGTACTGGGCGAGCTCATGTCAGTTCACAGCTCTGTGCCAACAATTCTTATTTTACTGCCAGAAGAAAACCTAAGTTATGTTTATGTACAATGTATACACAGAGAGTTCAGAAATAGGTGTATGGCAGAGGCAGCATAAAATTCACAGTTTTAAAAGGTGTAAAGCCCTCTACTCTTCTCTTGAACTCCACCCTGTCTTCTGTCTGTAAATGGCACCTCTCAGGCTCACTTACAAATTACTATATAAGCAGCAGTATGGGAGTGCAGCCAAGCATAGGGAATTCTAAGCTGCATTCCCTGTTTAGTCCACAGGCAAAGTAGTTTCTTTAGTATCTTTGACAAATATAGGCAATTTCTTGTAAGAAAGGGCATACCAAACTGAAGGAAAGGCAGCTTAATAAAGTCCCTTAACAAGAAGTCATTTAGGACCAGCAAGACTGGTAGGTATCTCCTTGTGAAAAAAAACCTTCCTAATAATTTTTCCATTACCAGAATAAATACAGCATTCATGGTGGTTTTTGGACTGCTATAAACCCACCACTTCAAATAGCCAGCAGCAACTGGAAGTCCCACAGCCAACCTTTTTGAATTCCAGGCAGACCTGTGACAAGCAGAAGTTATTTGAAGAACTAAAGGAACAGAATATTTCCTGAGCTTTTGCCATATGCTTATTCTGCTGCTGAGATTGTACCAGAGATAGATGGAAAAAGACTTACTTATTGCAGGTTATGATGTGCCCCATTCCACACACCACTATCTCCCTTGAAAATCCTGGGGAGCAGTTCCTGCAGCATTTTTTACTCTGTCTGTGATTTCTGAAGCACACATGAAGAGAAGACAGAGGATGCACAGTCACTGATGATAGACCATGATCAGTTTGAGAGATGAACAGGAGGGATGAAAAAAGCAAAAAGAGCTATCATGGCTTGTAAGCCTGTAAACTCTCAGAAGAGTCAAAAATACTTCATTTTCAATCCCTCAAGAATCAAGTCTGTGGCAGCATTTCTGAATGCTGGGTTATAGTGCGTTAGGACACAACAGGAAGAAAATGTGCCTAGTGGAATAATCTAATCCAAGTGTACAATTTCAGTGAAAACTGAGCACACTTGATGCCAGGCACTTAGAAAGGTAACAGTCAAAAGGAAGGAATTTCTAGGATTTTTTAAGTCCAGTTTGTAAAAAGACAAGATGTAACACTCTTGTGATGGGAAGATCAGAGAAAACATTCCCTTTCATGGTGTTTCAGAACATTGAGTGTCTCAGGTTTTGTCACTTAACCCAGCGACAGAAATCTTTTTGTACTTCTCATTTTCTCCTTTTCTCATCCCCCTCTTCACTCTCTAAGGTCTTTCTTTCCACTGATGTATTCCTTGCATTTTTCCTCAAGATGCTTTCACAGAATCACAGTATGGATCAGGTTGGAAGGACCCACTGTGGGTCACCTGGTCCAAACCCCTGCCCAAGCAGGGCCATCCCAGAGCACATGGCACAGGACTCTGTCCCGATCATTCTTGGATATCTCCATTATGGGAGACTCTACAAGCTCTCTGGACAATCTGTTCCAGTTCTCTAGAACCTGTTCCAGTCACTGCACAGTAAAGGAGTTCTTCCCCATGTTCAGCTGGAACTTCCTGAGCATCAGTTTCTGCCTGTTGACTCTTGCCCTACTGCTCAGCAGAGCTTCATCCATCCTCTTGATAGCTTCTTCCCTCTACCCCTACATTCTATTTTCTCTTTGACATGCCACACTACTTGACTCCAAGTAAGCACTGCCTCTGATGGGTGCACAAGGGAATGTGTGACACATCATTTCTGAATAGCAGCAGACTGCTTTGCTGAGGGACAGGCCCTGATGCGGTCTCAGGACACAGTTCTGTTTTTTATTTAGGACCAAGAGTTCCCAGCAAAACCTCCTGAAGTGGAATGGTGGAAATGGGCTAATTTAGCCAAATCCAGGGAGAGAAAAAATCATCCCAAAAGATTTATGAAAAGATCTATCTTCGTATCTTCAATCAGGGTGCATCCAACAATTGTCCTGCCTGCTCCACAGGGAAAACTGAGTTTTTGCTGTGGAGACAACATAGCTCATTACTAAAATTCAGAAAATACATTTTGGCAAGCATTGAGAAAGAATATATGAAGAACTGGGAATAATGAAGATTAGGAATAACATATAAGAAGGAAATTCTTCACCATCAGGGTAGTGAGGCACCACAACAAGTTGCCCAGAGAAACTGTGGATGCCCCATTCATGCGGGTGGTCAAGGTCAGATTAGATGGAACTCTGACCAACCTGGTCTACTGGAAGATGTCCCTGCCCATGGCAGGAGGATTGGAACTAGATAGTCCTTAATGTCCCTTACAACCCAAGCCATTTTATGATTCTGTGATTTGTGTGAATTCTGTTTTGCCATCTGAAGTCCAGAAGGATCCATGAGAACCACAGCTCTGTGTGACTGTGAAAACTTATCTAAGCATGTTTAAATACTGCAACAATAAACAGATCCAACAAAAGCACAAGTAATACAAATGAAAAAGTATCAAGTCTTTAAAATACTGCAAAGCTTTCTCCAAACTGCTGCCACAGAATCCTTGTCATCCTTTTTAAGTTCCTTGCATAATGTGGGTGTTGCAGCATTAAGTCATTTGTTACAAAATTTATAAATGGATTCACTTTTTGTCACAGGCACTCTGGTGAGAAACTTTTTGTTGACACAATGGTAATTTCTTCTATGAAAACTATCTTTTAAGCTCACATCAAAGATACACTGAACAACCATTAACATTTCAACAGCTTTTTAGAAAGCTGGGTTGTAAACAAGGCATGTCGAGATCATAGTGACTCCTAAGCAGTTTAAGTCCTATCATTAAAAAGGACACAAATTAATTATGAAATGAACACAGGGCGGGGCCAGCTCTGCCACGCTTACTCATGCAGAACAGGGTGTACCTAGACAATTCCCCCATGGGACCCTTCTGCAAAATGCACTACAGGCCTGTTCAGATTAAATTGAGAAATGTAATAAAATGTTCCCTCTCTAACTTCTTGAAAAGCTAATATGTTACTTCTAAAGAGACCAAACTAGTGCACTTCTGGTGTAGTGCCTAGGTTAATCTCAGTCACCAGCAGATTTATCTGCAGTTTTCTTTTTCTGCAGCTCTACTGCACAGTGGAAAACAAAAAAACAAACCAAACACTTATGTACATAGGAAGAAAATATGTAATAAATATGAGCCAACCTTCCTGAATTACAACTGCATCAACACTGCCAGGATGGGAAATGCCTAACTGCTAGCACTCCATATGTCCTTTGCTTTGACATGTGCTTTGCCAGTGAGATTTACATCCCTTCAGCATGAAGCAGAAGACTGATGAAACAGAAACACAGCTCTAATTCAGGCTCTGGAGGAAAGCAGGTTGTAGGGATTATGCAGAGAGTTTCAGTGTATTTCTTTGCCAGTGTGATCTCAAGCCTCATTATCATAAACCTGTCATTTGCTTCCTGTCCTTATCACAAAATTCACTCTTTAAATTGTGATGAGCCCTCCTTTTCCATTCAGACCGTCTTTATCTTTGTGTTTCACTGCAGTCCTTCAACACACAGCAAGCTGCTGTGCAGGTGCCTTCTCTTTCACCTTGCCTAAACCAGTCCAGCCTAGCTCTCTGGCTGTGTACCCAGCACTGCATGTCTCAGCCAACACGGACCCTCATCTGCCCCGAAGTTATGCAATGCAAGATCACCTTTAGGGAATATCTGCATGATGTTAACAGCAGCAGATAACAGGTACAGGCTGTACAGAGAGCTGGGTTCAACTGTGCTTCAGGTAAGCTTATTCTAAAGGACTATGCAAACAAAATTTCAGTATGTCAAGAATATTCTCCTGGAATACCGAGACATCACTACAGGAAGGAGGCACAAATGTATGGAAGCGCTTAAGTAAAGCAGATAGGCACCTAAAAAGGGCCACTGAGATGCCTTCAGCTCACATCCACACAGCTGCATAAATACAGCCCTTGCCTGTATCCCTTCCTCCCAGTTTAGGTTTTGTCCCCACTAAATATGAACCTATTCCCTCCTCCACGCTGCTTTGGCACCAACAAAGGGGTCACCGAACGCACACAAGAGACAGGCTTCCTGTTCTCGCTTCCCGGGCTTGGCCACATCCCAGCCCACAGCAGCTGGCTCTGGCTGCTGCACAAACGCTGCTTCATCTCTGCAGCCCGGGGACACAGCGTGCTCTGACACCCTCCGTCGGGAGCACACACAGGCTCGTCAGTGCTAATTGCTGGGAGAGACTAAGCAAACTGTGATGTCAGGGTCTTTGGAGATTTTAGTTCCTAAATGCAAGCAAGTTACTACTGAGCACATACATACAGAACTGAGAGTTCTTGCAGGAGCACCAGAATTTGAGCATACACTTTCACATACAGTGTAAAAGAAAATTCCATGGTAAACTACAGGCAACTGTGAATATTTCAGTAGGAAGACTGAGGGAAATTGTGACCAGATAGCATGTTAGCACCACTGCATACATTCATTCTGCCATCAGTGGGCTGGCAAGTGCAGAGGAGGACTTAAAGTTGTGTTTCATTTATGATGCATCTCTTTATGAGAATGACAACAATTTGGATTAGGAGGGACTTCTGGGGGTCATCATGTTTAGCCCCACAGCCTAAGTAGGACCTTCTTTGAAATTAGATCAGTATGCTGAGGACCTTGCACTGTCCTGCTTCAAATATGTCAAAGATGGAGATCCTATGTTCTCTCTGGCAAAACCTTTCTTGTCTGCAGAAGAATGTTTTTCTTATGCTCAAGTGGGTCATCTTCTCTTGCAGTTTGTGAACCATTGCCACTTCCTACTTTTTGTGTATACTCCTCAGAAGAAACTGGCTTGTCCATGAAAGCTCCTGTAGGGAACAGTAAACAAAGCCAGTTTCTTCCTTTTCCCTTGTTTATCGTGTGTTTCCTCTACCCATCCTTGTGTCCCTCCACTGGACTGCCTCCAGCTTGTCAGCAATATTTGCAAGTATTTATAAAGCTCTCCAGATTGCTCAATCCCACAAGAACACACTGGCTTAACAACAGTAATATAAATATTATGAATATGTTTTACAGATCCTTCATGATTTATTAAAGAAAATGACTGCAAGCAAAGTGGTAGATCTGGCCAGTAATTACCACCCAGTACAGGGGAGTTTCTGTAGGTGTATAACTATTAGGTAGAAAATGTCTCAAGTATTTGGGTACTTACACCCAACCTGAAAGCACGTTAAGTGTAAGTACAGGGTTACAAATTTTGAGCAACAATTACTTTCTTTTATAATATTCCACATATGGCAAAACCCCATATTTCTATGAACTGAGATGATTTCAATGTGCTTCTCAAAAATATTTCCGAAAAGCCTCATTAATCACTTTCTACACCTAAGAATTGGAAATACTTCTTGTGACTGAACATCAGTCAGTTTGTTTGAAGTAGTCTATAGAGAAGCTTCCAAATTATCCAGCTCTTGGGAAAGAGTAACTGACAAAAACTCCTCCAGAACAGTACAGGCAGTTACCTTATCCTATGGCACTGTTCTGTAGTACTCACACTGTGGATTTGTAAAGCCACAGTGAGTTCTTGTTGTCATGAAGCCTAACTCCTCTCTTTTCATTGTACAGAGAAACAATGAGGAAAGTGGGAACCACATGGCACCAGTTCTGAAATTCCCAAAGGACAACAAAAATTATGTATTTCTGACAGTGCTTGCCACTGCGAACAGCAGGGCTGCCAACCTCATTCCCATATGCCTTATACCAAAACTGTTGTTGATGGCTTTGGGGAAATTCAAGTCCAGGTTTCCTGGAAGCATCCTTCCTCCACAGAATACTTTAGAAGGGGCAGTGGTGAGCTAAGATGTATCAATACTGCCTGACACCCCTTATCCATATGATACCAGGGGTGCCACTCTACCCCCTTGGTCATGGAGTTATGGGTCAGTGCCTATCAAAGGCTCTGCACTTCAGTGCTCATTCATGATCCTATTCATGATCCTATTCATGATCCTACTTCTCCAGCTATACTCAAAAATACATTTAAATCTCTTCCACAGACAATAAATTTAAAAATTAAGTATTTTGGATTAGTCTATGAAGGCTGGTAAAAAAATGCACTGAAAAACACCAGTATTTATAGTTTACAGCCTATCTGGTATATAAAGGACTGCAGCCATGGTGTTGAGTGAGACTTGCAGAAACTTTGCAATGTAACTTCATACATTTATAAATGTACTATTCTAAAATAATAATAAAACCTCAACCACTGCAAAAAACACAAACAAACACCAAACACCAAACAAACACAAACAAACAAAACAACCCAAAACATAACAGAACAAAAACAACATTAAAAGTTCAGCAAACCAAACCCCAAAAGTTTTCAAAATTAGCATTTGGAATTGAGGGGCTTCATATGTTGAAATTGGTGCAAGTATATTTAAAAGCCCCAAACCAATTTCTGTTAGATATATATGGGCAATTACTGTATTCTTAACATCATCAAAAGTAATAAAAACACCAGCAGTATAGTAACAGCATCGCTAAAAGAAGGGATAGAAAAATATTTTTTTACTAACTTTTTGTGCTTCTATGTTCTTTGTTTCTTCTAAGTGTACTGGTACAGTCATTAGTATCTTTGCACCTGGTCTGCCTCTCATGCAGAACAATGTGATAACAAAAGAAAAAAGGGAAAAGAAAATGTGGACACTGAACTGCTATAAAGCTTCTCCATTTGCAGACAGGAGGAAAATGCTTAAATGTTTTAAGCATAATTCTGAAGACCAATTATGGAGGCATCTCTTCTAACTCCTATGCATTTTTTGTTATTTTTGTTAATAATTATGTTATTTATTAAATCTAAATAACAGATAAAGAGAGCCAGAAAAAGAGAAGTGGGGATCATGCACCTGATCTGCAACATTACCTAAAACCCCACAACAGCTGCCCCACTCCCCTCCCTATCTTTACAAAACAATTGTTGAAGTCTCCTAACAACTCTCTGCTTCAGCTTCACATACTCCTTTCCTATCTGGCACAGCACCTTCTACTGTGATTTCCAAATGTCCTCTTGACACAACGCTTGTGCACGTACTGCTGCATCTGTTACTAATTAAGGAGGGATATTTAGGCTGGTTGGAGAATGACGCTCTTTGGCAGGGAAAGGAAGCCTGCAAGTTAGAAACACCTTTTCACTCTATCCCTATTAATTTTTATACACAGCAAAACAGAAAGAAAAGAGCCTGTGAAGCCTCTAAAAAAGACCAGTGTATCTATGCAGATTCAGGTTTCTGCCCATGATGCTGGAATTTTTTTGTTTTGTTTTCCTTTGAACTCCCAGTCAGACTAGCATTTTTCCACATACCTGTCCATAACCAACCTTTTCTATCAGCAGTTGTAAAAACTCTGTCTAGGCCTTCCACAAACTGAACAAAGTAATACTGCCTTATTCAGCCAAAAACTATAGTATGGCATTGCGGAACAGAAACAGCAGATAAAATTATCAACTTGTCAGGAGATGTGCAGAGCAGACAAGAAAGCATTTATAGCCTACATTAGTTTAATTTGCAAACATTTTTGAGCAAACTAATAGGATATTTAGCACCAATAAAAGCGTTATAGTAAATTAAAGCATGTTCTTGCCAATGTTAAATGGCAAATATGGTGCTGCTAATGTCACAACGACATCCCCACATAGGACAGGTTCTTCAGAGTAGCACAACTATCATATTTGTACTTCATCGTGCAGGATTCCAATACCCATGAGTCACAAGAGATGTGATCATTTATGCCAGCAAAGGTGTGACTAACTGAATTCAATTTTAGATACCCATGATGTATATAGCACAGCCTTTACAATCAGTGGAGAGAAACAGGAGACATGTAAAATCAGATGGGCATCTGGCTTTATGATGAGCTCAACCATGGTTGAAGCAGACCTATCATTCTTGTGTTACTGCCAAACTCCAAAGCATCTCCAAGTACAGGTATTGACAATCTCACTATTTACTTCTGGCACCTAGGTGAACTGAGTCTATTGGTGACAATTTTTTAATTCAGACACTGGGCAGGACAGCTGAAGGAAATGCTTTGCAGGAGCTACAGTTAAAGAAGAGCTGGTCTACAGCAGCTTCAGCTATGGAGAGCATGGGAGTTTTGGAACTGGTGAAGGCAGTGAAGAAGTTGCTGCAATGAAAATTCTGGTTAGACACAAAAATTCTTTTTTTTTTTTGCCCCACAGTCAGGATCATCAAGGACAGGAATAGGTTTTCCAGACAGTTTGTGAAACATTCAAAATTTGACAAAGTCCTGAGCAACTTGATCAGTGGACTAGAGACCTGAAGAGTTTTCTTCTGATTTAAATTATTCTGTGACAAGGATTCAATGACTCAGAAGCGACCATATAGAACAGAAGATTAACTGTTAACTAAGAGGGCTGTGGTGTGGCTCTTCAGTTTAATAAAGTGGGCTTCAGAAGTTTAACTTTAGATGAAAACAGTAATACCTGGAGATGTTGTGAGAACTGCTAGGGCTTTTCTGAATCAAGGCATTATTAATCATAATCACTCCAATGAAGACTCAAGATCATTTTTTCCCTACTGCAAAGGAACAAAGAATGAGTAAACTCTGACAAAAAGAAAATCAAAACAACCTTACATATTCTGCCAGACTCTGCCCTTCTTGATGAGCCAGAATTTTGCAGCTTTCATTTACACAGTATTTTCAGTGTCCCTGATTTTCACTTTCCTCATATTGTTATGAGGAAAGTTATCCCCTTCCTTACTTCAGCTCTTTTACGCATTTTTAGTCCACCTCAGCAATACTTTGCTGTCCCGTTCACTCTTGAATTGCAATCTTAAAAATTACTTTATTTACGCTCTCTCATGTGAAGACAAGAGATAAAAACATTCAGTTGACTCCACAAAAAACATGCATATACACACTTGCTGTTTCTATTTCCATCTAGTGGACAAATGATGTTTAATTTGTCCTAACCTTCTATATACTGGTCCATTTGTTTCATCCCAAAGACCTTTCACAATTTACAACTGAGCTGGAAAACGGGTATTTGTAGAACAATGTATGAAATCTTACTTAAGTCTTTTTGTCGAAATGGGCCTCTCAGACATCTGGCAGCAAGACTAGGAAAATGATAGTTGCACATCTCTATAAATGCACCATAAGTATTTCCAACAGTAAATCTTACTGTTTCCCTGGAAGCTCTTATTCCACAAAAAGAAAACAAATCTGAAAACCATTGCTTTAAATGCTTACGCTTCTGTCAGAAAAAAATTGTGCCATTCATTAAGCAGGAAAAACTCCTTAAATGAGAACTGAAAGTCCAATTGAGAAAAGGAACAGCTTATTATGTCTAGGACAAATGTTATAAACCAACAATTAGTGACAACAAGCAGAGATTTAGGGTTCACTATCCTGACATAGAAAAAACCGTCTCCAACTACCATGACAGTACTCCATGCAGAGCCTAGTTGTTCTGCCCATAAGACCAGGCCAAGCAATGATTTTAGAGTGGACTGCTATTTAGAGAATCACCTTAATAATCATTCTTAATTCTTCCTAAAGCACAAACAGGACTGTCCAGCTTGTGATAGCAGGCAGGAGGGTCAAATCACACAATTAGCTTGATGAGAAAAGTTCTGTTCCCTAACCCTGAACAGAATTTGTTTGCTTGTTTCTGAAAGGTAACTTAGCTCAAAACATTAATGCATTTATGTTTGGTATCCCAGATTTCCAAAATATAGGAATGGGTTCTTATGCTGACTGTTGTATGTACAGAATGCATGTACAGAGCTCCAGATACTCATGAACAAAAATTTTGCCTTTTTGTCATGTTGTTTTAAGTTAAAAATACCTAGTTGCTACAAATTCCTTTATTCTACAAGAACAGAAAAAGCCAAAAATACTTTTTTTGCTTGAACATACTCTGCATTCAAACTCATAAATAACATTTTAATAGCAGTATCAGCCTTCTTTGTTTAACCTTCCTTTTTCCAGAAAGTTTCATACTTCATTCACAGTTTTTATTGCTCTGGTCTTCCAGTATTTTCTTTGGTTGCAGTTCCATGTTGTACTCAATGAATGCTCAGTACCATGGATCTGGCAGAACTGGTATCCTTCAGCACAGATCACCATTTCCCATGTTTCCTGCTCTGAACCACTTAACAATGTTTGTAATTTTATCTCATGAAGTAAAATATATCCCGCAAGTGCCTTTAATTTTAAGTGCTGTTGGGTGCAAGCTCCTTGTAGAAGGAAATTAGAGCCTAACAGCCATACTCAATCATTTGAAATGTAAATGTTCTATCAGAAATTAATAAATTACCTGCACAGGAATATAAACTGCAAAACAGAGCAAGTGTGAAAACCTACTCCTACAAGTATTTAAATAGAAGTGCAACTTAAAATCAGCAAACTCTGAATTTGCTGTTCTTTCAGAATACAGACAATGTTGGTCCTACCTTTCAACTTAATACATATCAAATTATGTAATTATCATTAAAATTACTAAAAGAGTATTGCTCTTGATAAGAGTGGTTCACTGTATGGCTAGCTTGCAATCTCATCCATCACCATTCACCTCTTCTCCTTTTCTATTCTTCTTCTCTCTTATGTGGCATGGAACAATCTTTCAAGACGAACCCTGCTGTGAGCATCCGCAGAGAACACATTCTCATAAGTTCAGCATTACCAAACAGCACAATCTATAAATTTTTTTCTTTGCACATTTTGCATATATTTTTCAGGTCTCAGGCAACATTTAAATCATTCTACCAATAAAGAGATTCAGAAAAGCTAAAGTATTCTCATAAATTGCATTTGGTAAATAACTGAAATTGTCAATACTTGATAGGAATTTTTGATCTGAGCAAAAGAGATTGCTGAACTGAAAGCTAATAAAATATAGTGTTACCAACATTACAAACAAAATCTCTCTACTTCATGCTATTAGTGAGTGTAATAATATCTGAAGTAAACCACAAAATTAAAAGAAACACAAAAAATTTTCTTCCATCCCTTCCCAAAACACTGGATTTGACTTGTGTACACAAGAATCTATTGATCTTCCCTGCCAGTAATTAAAATACAAAACCAGATGTTTTCTATATTACCAAATTATAATCTATCAGTATAGCACATACTTTAAAAACACCACTTTTATTACTAATATAATAAAAATATGCAAAAATCAGTAAAATGAGAAACCTGCCTCTCCGTTAGGATTTTAGTTGTTTCTCTGCCCAGTCTGCACATTCTCAATCATCACAGTTCTGGAAAATCACTGTTTCTTTATATTGCTGTTTCCCTCAGCATTTAAATGAAAATAATACTCATGAAACCTGTTGTCATTCTGTATTAAATCTCTATTAAGTATTTTGATATTCTCAAATGTAAGGTCCTCTCCAATAAGCATATACCATGGTAATTTATCACCTCTATGTATGGTTCTGTTACCATGTCTGCACTGCATATGAACACAGCATGAGCTTTCTAAGGATCATTTATCACAATATATTGTACTACTACTACTACTAAAGTATTCCTCTTAGTTTGAATCAAGTTGTAGCACCAGCACAGTCTAGGGATTTGTTTTTAAATTACATTGTGTCTTGCCTTGAAGGGGTGACCAGGTCATAATCCTCCCACAGCAGTGGCTGGTGAGATTGCCTTAAATTAACAGGCACTGCTAACAATTAGTTGAAAACAGATAGTCCTGTTAGAAAAAAATAATGATCCAAATTTCACAACTTCTTTTCTTTTTTTTTTTCCCAACAAAACTGCTAAGGTTTTAGCGATCTATTTATCCAACATTATTGTTATTTGTACCTCTTTGTTCTTAACATAAACAAGAAAACTGGAAAATAAGCCAACTACACTTAGAAAACAGTACAAAAAAAAAAAAA
>VWYO01007786.1:91694-104797 GCA_013400275.1 Rhadina sibilatrix
AAAAAAAAAAAAAAAAAGGGAGGAAAGCGGGGGAACAACCTAATAAATTATACAAAGTCACACAGCTAGGGGATCATTAAGGTTCATGCTCCTGTGACAGCTGTGGCTTATCCTTTACTTACGAAAGGATCTACTGGTGGCTAAAGGTGCTCACACACAAAAGTGCTAGACAGGAACAAGTGCTAGCTTGCTGTCCCAAATGATGCTATAATTAACATTTATATTAATCCAGTCAGTATTTGGGTATGCAGAAGAAATTGGCAGGTTAGACTGTTTTGAAGGCAGGGAGGGAGCCAAGCATTGCGCTCTGCTGCTGGTGTTTCTTTCGTCTCACTAAACGGTGCCAAATTCACAGTCCAAAGCAAATGTGTAGCTCAGCCAGTGACAATGCAGCCTTTTCCACAACATTTCATCAATATGTTTGAATGTGCTTCACAGAGATCTGCTTTGAAAGGACAATGGTACAGTGAGAGAAGTCCTTGTTTCTTGACCCTAGTGACTCTATAATGCTGTTTGCTAGCAAGTAGCTTGGCTTCAGTAGCAAACCTAAAAAGCTTTCAAAAACTAAGCAGCTTAAAAATACGTCAAATTTAACCAATCAACAAGTATATCTAGAATTGATTAGAGCACCTGCTTGTCCAAGTACCTTCCACAAGTACTTGTGGGTTAGCAGAAACCATGTGCCAGTGACACTGCCTTCTCCTGTCCAGCAGATACCTCGGTCACTACCTGCCACCAAGGATGGCTAGGTCATTTCCAGCTTCTCCAAATTCAGTCAGCTGAGCTGGGTTTCTCCAAATCAAGTGCACATCTCACAGTGCAAGTATTTTAGAAAATTTCACACAGAGGACAATACAGCCTGAGTACAAGAAAACAGTAAAATGGGTTTATAATTAAAACCACAATAGTTTCTTCTTTGAAAAGCTCCAGCATCTGCATTTTTATGTTTGCATCATATTTTATTCTATGGGGAGAAGGGCTGCAGGGTC
This sequence comes from Rhadina sibilatrix, assembly GCA_013400275.1. Classification (NCBI taxonomy): domain Eukaryota; kingdom Metazoa; phylum Chordata; class Aves; order Passeriformes; family Phylloscopidae; genus Rhadina; species Rhadina sibilatrix. Next base: position 92,684 of record VWYO01007786.1, read on the forward strand.
ACAGGAGCAACAATTAAAGAAAAAGTGAAAATTTCCTAGGATTGGCTGTGCCTTTCTGTCAGCTCTGAGCCCACCAATGAACTGAAGTAACACCATGGGGTACTCTGGGCATGTCAGCACTGGAGCAGCCCCATAAGACACAGTGCTCCAGGTGCAGTTGATGCTCCCAGAATCTTTAACATGAAAGGCAACCTTTCATAATTTAACTTGACCATGCTACACCAGGGAAGAAATATATATACACACTAATGTGCGTATGCTGACACACAGATGGAACGGTATACTGAACACAAGCTCCATTCAGATATAAAAGTGTGGGTGGCCATTTCAGAGTTTCCCATGGCAACAATTAGTTATGGGCCCACATTAGCACAAGTCCCTTCCTGTTGGAAGAAAAGCACAGTTTCTGCAAGTATGCAGATTTAAGTAGAAAGTAAATATGCACTGGAGAACACTTCAGTGCTTTCTCTGCTTGTGGGTGCTTGCTTGGTGGCTGTGTGCTTGTCCCTTACTTCCTGACAAGCACACAGCCACCATTCCCTGCCTTGGTGGAGAAGGCAGCCTGCCACCTTCATGAGCACTGGAAGAGGAGATACAATTTTCTGTCATTTTGTTCTGCACAATAAATGCTATGCTGTTGACAGAGGATATTGCACAACCTCAGCAATTTCATTCACCATACTATCTGATAAACTCAAACAGATTAAGAAGTTTATCCTTAAAGTGCCTTCTCACTTTTCAGATAGGGAGCCAGGGCACAGATATTAATCAATTTTCCAAGGACACAGAGGAATTTCTATGGCACAGCCAGATGCTGAAAGCTTGTTTCAGACCAGTGTCACTATTACAGAACTATTACTCTTCCTGGAGTCACAGGGATTTTGCCCTCTTTAGGATAAGTAAATGGCTTAGGAAGCTCACCCATTTCTGCCAACATGGCTTATCTGGAGAGCTCAGATTATTGCCATCTCTTTGCCTTACTGCTGAGACCAGTGACAGGTATATCTGTCAGTGACAGTTCAGGTAAGTGTTTCCCTCCAAGAAACAAACAAACAAAAAATGTAATTTCATACCAATCAGGTGAGAACCATCCACATGAATAATAAAAAAAACCTAACTAATCTCCCATCTCACTTACACCTTTGCATTGAAATAAACACTTGAGAACACAGGACAGCCTGAACCTCCTAGGGACATATCTACCCTGTAGCCATCTCAAATATGGAACAAATTCCATTCCTTATTTAATACCCAAGACTTGCCCTGATTAAAAGAAAGGAAGATCCATTTTAACGCATTTTTGTAAAAAATCATATCTTTCTAACATGCTGCATTTAAATGCTACAGTGCATTAACAACCAAGAAATGCTGTAAGACTAACCCATATAAAAAGTCATGGCAGCTTTACCTCCAGGAACAATATGATGGATTCAGGGCTTTTCTCAAAGTAATTTGTTCGAAGACTGCATCAGCTTTTCAGAAACTACAATTGAAGCATGATGGGATTCCCACAGCAATTAGAACAACATACAGAAGCCACTTCTCTTTATATCAAGGATTCCCACCAATGTAAGCCATATACTATTTTTATTTCCCACTTGTGTTCTTAAACAGGGTTAAGAGCCACATACTAAAACTAATACTCTGTTTCCTTCAGGGATAGCTATGACCTTGGGAAAAACAATGTTGTTTCTAGAAAGTCAGTGCTTATATATAGGTATCTTGGGATTACTGGAACTGTTAATTGTATTTCACACATCTTTGCAAGTTGCTGAGATGTGAAACCCATGAAGTGAAAACCACTGACATGGTCATAACTCATGTTTCTTGAGGAATTTCCAGGGGGTATAATAAAATTAAATAGCAAGGCCTTAACTGTTGACATTTCTCTAAAACAGAAGAAAACACAGCCTTATTCTCTTAAGAAAAAAAGCCCTTTTTGGCTTAAAAAATTAAAACAAAAAATACGTTCAATTCCAGTGGTAACATGCTCTTATAACTGAAAACCAGCATTTAACAACAATTTACAACCAAGTCTTCTGTTATAATTCTGGACAACACAGACCAAATGCTAACTCTGATAGATGCAATCCTTTCAGTCCTTCCTGTAATTAAAACTGCTACTTGAGACACTTAGCTAGAAAAACTGGTATAGTAGAATATCAGCACTGCTGTACTGAGGGGATAAGATAACATGTCAGATTGGGAGCTCTGCAAGGAGAATATAGTTATTTTGAGATGGTCAGGACTTCTGGAAAGAAACCCTCACCTCCTGCAGAACACCAACTGGAAGCTGTCACTCACTTATCTCAACAAAACATCCACAAGCTGTACCACATGCAAACGTGCCAGATTCTGTAACACATGTTCCTCCTGGTAAAAAACAAATGTTTCTTGACTCAGGGAGGAAAAAAAGGACAAGCCAGAGATAAATCTACTTTAAACTATGAACAGTGTTCACAGACATGGAAGAGTACATAATATCAGCTGCACGTTTTGGGCCACCACATGACATGCTGACAGCTTTGTCTCTGTTACTTGTCTTAACATGAAGTTCCTGTCAGGAGAGCTCTTGCAGTATTATTACAAGCCTTTTGTAGACAAGGATTTAACTCTACTTAACTGGCTTGGCCAAGAATGGGAGGTTAAACAGAGTAAGCTGTGACAGCTGGATAGCCTGAAGAGCTCCCAGCGCATCCTTTCAAGAGCAAAGTCTTGCCCCCTACATCTGTAACGTATGGCATGATCCAGCCAGGACTTTAATTGAGTTCTGAAGGTCCCTAGGTGTGTTGAAAGGCATGTGACAAGAGTACAAGGAGACACCTTGGGTTTTTCTGATAAACTTCTACAGCTTCCTATTGTGCAATAGCTATGAAATCAGAAAGAAAAGATAATAAATTATTGATCTCACATCTATTTCACTACTTGTGGAGCTGCCCTAGATGCTTCTCTTTTTACTGCAAAATGGCTTAACAGATTTTCACAGCATGAAGGCTGAGCTCTGGAGCCAGGTGGAGATATCCTTGGGTAACAGGGAAATTTTAGACAGGACAGATACAGTCAAAGCTAACTCAACAAGTTAGCAGGACCAAACATCCTCTACAAATCCACTGAAGAGAACACTGGAGAACAACATAATTCACTAGAAAGTAAATTACCTTTCTGTACACATACCAACATTTCTGACATTTTTCTCCAGTGTTTTATACCTCCCTTTTAATAAACCACTCGTATTTCCTTTGTCCTGTGAAATAAATGGGCTTAATTAAGTAAGTAGTGGAGAATAATCAGACTTACACTTTCAGACACCTCACTGGGATGAACCCCAAATATCACACAGACTATGACAGAAAATACTCTGTGTTATACTCCACCCTCAAGCATTTCTGGTACAGGAGCTCTCTAAAACAGACACCAAGAACTTGAAAAGGCATTTCTTTTCCTTGCCAAACCATCAACCACTAATAATTTCCATTCCTTTAATAATTACTTTTAACTTCCAGAAAAACACTTCACTGCAAGCAAAGATCAACCCAGGATATATACAAGGATTAAAACAGATGGTTTGAGTTAAACAGTATATACTATACAACAGTAACTATAGTTGACATCAGCATTTTTACTGAAGTAATTACATTGACTATTAACTATTTGATCACTAACAGCAAATAATAAATGGATCACATTAACATTTATAGTTGTTACTTACATTTACTTCCTTAACACTTGCTTTTCCTGCTAAAGTAAAGCATCACATTATTTTTGTTCAGTTTCGGCTATGAGGAGACCAGATACAAAGGGCATAATGGCATTATTTTACTTGCACAAGTTTTTTGTTGAAGATTTACTATTTATTAAATACTATCTGTTTTTCCTGTTATACAGTAGGCATAAGTAGCAAGCAGAAAATGTATTTTAAAAACAACATAATGCACATAGTGTCTGCCTGCCACGTACCTAATTGGTCATGTTATTTGTCTTTACAAAGTGAAAAACAGAGGAGGGTTATAGCAGATGAATTCAAGGGTAAATTCTTGATCCAAGTCAGTTTTCAAATTTGCTTTCTGAAGTTTCTGTGTCAGCCCGAAAGCCAAGACTACACATTTCTAGGGGAGTAATAAATAAACAAAATCTCAGACCAAATATAAATGAAACATATTTCCTTTCAGCACGTTTCTCTGAATATGCTTAGAGTACAGTTTGGGATAGCCCAGAGAAGACACACTTCTTGGTCTGGGTGACTCTGTGGTGTTTCCCTGGGCAGCTCCCACTCTGGCATTCCAGCAGTGCCGTGCAGAGTGTTTGCACACACAGCTGCAGGGCTCCAGCAGCCCCCACTCGCATCCCTCCCTGTCGTTCCCTTGGCACCTTGCAGAATTGCACTGCTTCCCACCCCATCCTGCCACACAGCTCTCCCAGCAGAACAGATCTCGATTTAATTCCTCCCTGCACAATCTGTAGACAGGAAATCTGTAGATCCACCTTGGATGTAGGAACTCATTTGTTCTTTTTTCCCCCCTTTTGATTAATTCTTTAATCCGTACAGGTCTTTCCATTTTATCCCTTGTGGGTTTTTTAAGGAGCCTTTGCTTACAGTGCTGTATCAAGGGCTCTCATAAAATCCACATGGCAGGGAGGGAACAACTGTCTGTCTTCCTGACCAGCTTAATGAGAATGAAACACAGGACTAAATTGGCATTATGTATGGCTCTTTAGACAGTCCACCAACTTTATCAACCTACATTATGGCTTTTCAACACCCCTTTGCACCAAATGACTTAGTAGAAGACATTTAATTATCTGTAAAAACAAAATAAAACTCTGTACTTCTAAAAAGGAAACTCTTCACTGCATTATGCAGGAAGAATTCAAAATCCCTAGCAGACTGACAATCTGTTAGATGTTCTGAAGAAAACTGTCCATTGCTGTTACTACTTGATTATGCTTCTACAAAAGGCAAGAATAGCAAGCAAAGTAGAGGAACCACCATCTTGTTAAGTAGCAGGACTTGTTCCACGTTCAGAAGCTAGAGAGTCCTACTCATAGTTTGCAGCTCTGCCTCTCACCTACTGCATCATTCTTCCATAGTTCATTCTTGGCATCTCTCCAGTAGTACAGAAGGGAAACACTATGCCAGGTACTTTTATTGTCCAAGGGGAACCTTGCCAGAAACTTGTGGAGGGTCACATCACAGCCAAGCTCCCCAATGGTATCTCATTCCCCTTTCCATCCTCAGTTGTTGATAATCACCTGGGAACCAGCTTAGTGTGCCAGAATGTAACAAGGAAGATTGGGGCAGTTGCCAGGGTTGGAAACAGGGGTGTCCCTGGAGCCCAACTGACCAAAAATTCCTCAAGGCACACTTCAGATGGTGGCTCCAATTCCAAAGGTACCCAACTGTGCTTAAACTTTTGCTGTAACTCTGAAAATCATCTGGTTCTGCTGCAGGTGGTGGACAGCGCAAAGCTTTCAGAGTCAGTTCATGTGACTCAAGAATGGCATCTTGTGAACTCCTGCTGTAGATTGTTTCTTGTTCACTTCTGATCCCTTGGAACGGTTGAAGTGAACACCCAGCTGTGCCAAAATATTGCTGAGGTGCATACAATACTCCCTCATTTATAGTGATAGAAACAAGGTGTGTTCAATTACAGTTCTCCAAATTCCAGTCACACTTTTAGCCAGTTTCCAGTACAATCCCCACTGTCACAGCATGGAAAGGAAATGTTCAACATTGCAAAGAGTCCCCTGATTGTAAAAATCTCTTATGTTTTAAATCAGCCAGTGCAAGTTACTGCACAATAACTGCACCGTTGTTTAAATTAATGAAAAAGTCACCCCTTTTCATGAGCATTTCATTACGTATTATGAATATGCAGCAACTGGAGGTTCTTCTTCCTGTTAGAGATGGATAGTATTGAAAGAAAATGTGTGTACTTTACTGCATGGAACAATTTATTAAAACTCATGTAGTCTGCTAGTGTTTATTTGCTAGAGCTACTTTTTCTTCCCCGTGGTGCAGAGTTATTTATTAACTGCATTGATTTGGCTAGTGCAGTATACACTGTTTCTCTAATTCACATTAAATACACAATTACATTTAAAATACAAAGTGGAGTTAATGTAAAGACTGTAACTAGAAATTTTCTCACTTGTTAGCTTCTTAGATGGTGGCAACAAACTGCTGTGCAAGGTTTTGCATAATTTCCATCATCTGATTTTCCTCCATAAATACACAAGGCTTCACTGCATGTGTGGGCCAAAGTTCGTGTTTCAAACTGGCCTCACTCCTCTGAAAGTAAGCCACAAGTGGCCACCATCACAGTGGTTCTGGGTGCAGCTGTGTCCTGGTAGAGGAGGAGCAGCTATGGTTCACAGGAGGACCAGTGTGTGTGTTGGTGGCTAGGCTGCAGTCTGTAACTCTGCTTGGGGGAGCAAAGACCTGCTGGGATTACAAGCTTTGCCAATGGGAGGGAGAAAGACTGACCTCTCCTTCTGACTACGCCAGGCACTAACCACTGATGAGTTGCTAATTCTTGCAAATTGCCTCAAAACACAGCAATCAGAGGACAGCAAATTGGCAAGTCTGTGTTTAACAGAGAAGAAAATATGATAGCGACAAAAGAGCAATGAAGGAAATACACACAATAGCAGGAATATTAAGGATGACAGAGATAACTGGATGGGGAAACTTTGGCATGTACGTTATTTTACAGGGTGTCTGATTGAAGCTGACTGTCCATGTAGTGTTTTTGTCAGGCTTGCGGGTGAAGATATTCAAAGGCCTGAAAATCTCCAGTAAATGCTGGAGTCACAGATGCGTTTTGGGGGAGAGGACAAAGAGGACAAATTTCTGCATCCCAGGTTAGCATTTAAACCATTGGTTCTACTCAGATACAAGCCTAAACACAGACATTTAGGGGCAAAATTTCAGGCTTCAAATACCTTAAAATGTTTTTTTTTTTTATTTTCAGAGTTTTCTTATAAAGTATAGCCCTGCGTGCTATTAATTTTCAGCATGTGTTTTCCACATTTAGAAATCCCAAATCGTCTGGTAAAGACAGGCAAAGTGAAATCCTTTCTTCTCCAGAAGATACTGTCACACAGGCCCAGACAAATGGTTTACCTGAAATATATACTACTGGGTAGGAAGCAAGAGCGGTAAAAGTAACTCAGAAGTGCACTTCTTTGGCTTTCCCTCAGATTTTTCTGCTAGTCATCAAAGCCATCCTTAATCCCAATGGAAAGTGATGATGGAAATACTATTTTTCTCTCTGCCAAAATGAATCCTCTCTTCAGCTGAAATGGCTTAGCCAGATCACAGTGGTATAACTTATGCTTCTCTGTGCCAAGGTTTCTGATTCTAGCTCTTGGAATGTGCCTGTAGCAATTTCTTCTACATAATGGAACACATTTCTCGTTCAGAAACACTTAAAATAGTCAAAGAGGGCAACTGTTCTAAAGGCTTTGTTTTCAGGTGGAAGTTTTTAACCTGCCTTCTCAACAGTTCTGTCCCCATCCACCAGGATGCACTACAATGATCATGGTTTCAGCTTCTCAGACTTTACTGCCACCTCTGCTTGGACTTGTGTTCCATATCTAGGTGCCTTTAACTGAGAAAATAGGCAAAACAGAGAAAGGCCGTGGCAAAGATGAACCAAACCAAAAGAATCAAGAAGAGAAAATGACCACTGTGAATGAATGACTACCAATTGTATCATGGCACTACTATTTACCAAGAGAAGACATAATGTTTGCAGCTTAACCTAAGAAAAATTCTGTCCTTTTGTCCTTTCCTAACAAGATGAGGATTGTAATATATGCAAATATGTCTAGTCTCAGTGAATATGAAAGAAGTTATTTTAAAAAAAACCCCAAATACCTAAGAAATGGTTTGTCATTGACTGCATCTATAAAATTTAAGTTCACTTAAATCATAAAACATGTTTACAGACAAGACCATTTTTCTGAATGGTTCAGAAAACCTCCTGACTATATGAACTGATGAATGAATTTCCCTGTCCTAGAAGAGAATGTGCTGCCATTCAAAGGCACCTTTCTGCTTACTCTAATTCTAATAATTCCTTCACATGTCACAAAACTCTTTCGACAACACGTGCCTGCTACTAAACTTCCTGGTGACAGCAAGATCTCAAGTGCCTTCTTGTCAATCCAGTGAGAAGATACTTCACCTTGGCAGTAGCAGAAAACCTACAATGTGTGGCTGAGCAGCTATAACTCTACCCAGAAGAAAGCAAGCAGATTTATGCATATTGAAACAAGGCAGGTGCAAAGATGAGGCTCAGTTCAAAATAAAGACACACAAATTTAGCTCCCTTAATGTCACATAAGGCAAAATTGTTGCCTAAACATCTGTAGCTATCTCTGACTGCCCAGGATACTCTACCTGCCTTCCAGCTTCTGCTTAAAAGGCACAGGCATGATATCTACAAGGTTTGTCAAAATCACACAATTCCCCATCTTCAAAGCAACTTAGAAGCCTAATTCTGTTGGCAAAAATTTCTTCATCAGAAGTGAAAATGGGCCTTGTGCTTTCCAATCCTGAAGGCACAACCCTGATTCACCTATGATAATTATGTACCTATTAGAAATTACCTTCCTGTGATTGGGCCTCTATTCTGTACATCAGGCAGCTCAAGGGCACAGCCAGCACGTGGGTCAGCAACCCTGGTGAAAGGCTGCAAGTCCCAGACCTGCTCAGCCCCAAATTACAGTTGAAGACCGAGGGCAGTGGACACATTTGGTCGCTTCAAGCATCACCTTCTCAGAGACAGTGGGCACTCCTCTCACTTCATGCTAGCTGCAGTCTCATTTTAGGAAGCTGGAAGCCAGCTTCTTTGCAGGAGGAGAGCATGAAAAACAAAAGCTAAATCAATAGAAAGCCTCCAGCAGAACTGGATACCAGCCTGGAGACAGCAAATAGGTAAGTAATTGTCCAATATCTGTCTCAAATGTTGTGCAGTTGCCTGGCCAACTGCTGGCCTCACACCCTTGATCCTGCCAGAAGGAAACTTGTGTGGGAGTTCAGTCTGTCTAGAGTGGATCTGATCCCATGGCACAAAGCCAGCTCCAAGCCCTCTCTTGTAAAGCTGAACTTAAGCTTTGTTTATTTTCAAGACATAAAAGCATCTCATGTACAAATCTATATTACATTCATTCAGTACTGGGCTTTGGTGCAAGACTACCAAGCACAGGTAATTTTTATCTCTTCTGCTGCTAGAAGAAATAGAACTACTGACGTGGAATTTTTAGGGAACCATGACACCATAGATCCTGTCCCAGGCAACATATGATGTAAGTATACAACACATTTAATTAAGTTTATACGGGAGTTTCAGCAAGATTTCGCTGGGAAGAACATTGTAAGATTGTCAGGATTCATGACCTGAGTGGGGCTGGATCCTTATGAGAACTTTTGTAGATATAAGTAAATTCACATGGGAGAAAAAAAAATAAAACCCAAACATGTAATAAAGAGATTTTACTTTAATAAAGAGATAAGTGTAATACTCTGTCCTAAATCACAAAAGAACAGCAAATGGATATTCTTCCATGCTGTTATCTCAAATACCCTTGTTCAATTTAGACTTCCTTCTCTGACATTCTCAACTGAGCATATGCTTAACTCAGAATGAATGTGTCAAAGAATTAGAAGCATTTTAGTCATTAGCAATCACTTAACCAAAGTGATTCCCTTTACACTTAATCTTTAATAGTACAACATATCAGGACATAAATATTTAGTACAGTGCCTTGTATTTAAGCACAGAAACAACCAAAATATTTTTAATTTTTTGGTTCTGAAGGTAATCTCATGGATGTTACTATTTCATCAGCATAGGCAAAGTCATACAAAGAAGATGCTGTGGTCAAGTTTTATTTATAGCACAGATTTTTACTGCAGTTAGGACATCTGGACCACAGCTCATCTGCCAAGGATCATATAATCTTCATGTGCTTTTAAAACTCAAGAGAGAAATCACTTGGTCCAGTAGATTGCCTTGGGGATTATTTCTGACTGTTGAATGAGTCTACTGTAAAATGCAGACATGGTGGGGGAAAGGATCAAGTCAGGATACATTATTTTTGTTCTACTGACCATTCTGTGGTGGCAATGAACAGACGCTGGTACATTTATATATTTGGTAAATGTTAAAGACTTAGCTAGCAGTCTTATGGGTTCTCTTTCTGATAACACAGAGGACAAGCATTTGAGCCACACACATAGAAGTAAATAAACAGAAGCTTGTGTTTTCTCTATCCAAACCTGTTTGTTAATAAACAGAATGAGGAACTTTATAGAATAATTGTCTGAGAATTGATAACCTGAGTTTTAATTATTTCTTATTTCAGCTTAATGTCTCCATTAATATCAAACTAACACCCTGTATGCCTCTGCTGTACAAGATACCTAGAAATTCAAAGTATGCAACTTCAAGAAAATACAGAACTGATTCACAACAAAGAGCTATGGTTATATGTTTAAAATGTAAGGCATTTGTGACTACAGGCTACTATGTCATAGCCTTTTGGCTTACTACCATACTCTAAAACTAGCACTAGAAAGGCTGATGAAACATGGCTTGCGAGTCTATAGATGTTTAATTTGCACTCAGTAAAACTAAAGCATGAACCTAAAGAAAAAAAAAAATGGGGTATGTCAGAAATTTTCCTTGAAAATTGTATCACTTTATCTAGAGTTTGCCGTGGAAGCTGTTTTCATCCCACTTTTAATACAATTTCTTGACAAACTGCCTTTTCTGACTTGCTCTGCTACACAGATTTTGATTAGGAAGTCAGGAGGGACACCTGTTTACAGAGCTGCAGCTGCTCTGTAGCTTTGGGAGAAGCAGTGACACATCTGCATAAAATTAGTTATTATGGAAAACTGTTACTGCTGTCTGTTCTGAAGACCAGAACAGCACAGAGCTGACCACGTTGAGCTGCACTTCTTTACATAATTAGATCACACCAAACATAAGCAGATAGATCAATCTGAGACAACATGCAAGTCCCATTGGAGTTCATGGATTTTGTTAAATGAGTTATAGACCAGTCCCAGCTGGCTGGTTGAGGGTACACGTTCTTTTGAAATCCCATAATCTCTACGCAAGAATTACTAAGTTTATTTCTTATGAAACTTGTTCATATTGGCCTGAGATTCAAAGTGGATAGAGTCTTTAAAGGCTTACTCTGTATGTCCAAATAGTCCTATACTTAAGATATGAATATATTAAACTTAAAACATGAATATATAGAAGACTTGTTTAGGAAAAAAACACTAGTTCACATTAAAAAAATGAACCCCATACAATTCTTTCATAACTTCAATGCCCATGCAAATAAAATCCAGATGTGTAACATCAAGGTTGATACATCTTGCTTACACAGCAAAAACTGTCTATGAAATTCACCTTCATTCTGCAACATGTCCCAACCTCATCCACTATATTTACAAAAAGATTAACTGATGCATTTGTCACATTAGGTACCTGGGTTACTACAATCAAGAAAGTTGCATAGTCATCAAAAATGCAATATAAAAATACTGTTTATATAAAGCTACATATATATATCTATACAACAAAGACATGGAAAGGCATCATAAAACTTACCATCACTTGCAGAAAGTGAGTCATTTGCACAGATCAGTGCCAAAGTAAACAGCAGATGCCAAAGATCCATGCTTCTAACTCTGTAATAACAGAAGACAGTAAGAGAGTTTCTTTACAAGGAAATATTACTAATATGATACGACATTTAACCTATTATCTAATTTTATTGAATCTTTGATCGAATTTAAACCAGAAGCACACTTAGTTTATTGTTTATTGCCTCATAAAGCAATACATCATCTTGCAGTCTAGAACAGATAGTAAATACTGTATTTACAAGAGAAGTAGCTTATGTGTCTCTAGTCCATTAAATACAGAGGGAGGAAAATCAAGTATTGTCAATTGATGGGAGTGCATCTGCAAATGACTTTAAAACCTCCAAGAACGCAAACACTTCCAATCCTAGCATAAACCAGTAAGCCTTTACAACTTCCAGAAAAAAGCACACTCCTCATGTTTCTTAATTCACTTGTCTGTCGTC
>VWYO01007786.1:104834-118868 GCA_013400275.1 Rhadina sibilatrix
TCCCCCCCGCCACCACACAATCTTGTTTTGAGGCACTACTTTGCTCCTGCCATTATCACCATCATCTGGTAACAACAGTGAAGGGCAGCAGCTGCTCTATGCTGGACTTGCAGACTGTGAAGACTTCTGCACAAAATAGTACCTTGCTCCCAAAAACCCTGCGAGGTGTCCACAGAAAGTATGGGGAAAGCACCCACACCATGGATTATGGCCTGACCATTTATAACCATGCAGATTACCAGAGACCTTCAAAACTAAAGCTACAACACACACGCTACAATAAGCATGGATGTTGAAACAAATCAGACAGCTTTTTTTTTTTTTTTCTTTTGTTCTGTGACACCAAACTAGCACGATACACAGATGCCTCACTCAGAGAGGCAGCAGAGAGAACAGCCCCACTTCCACATCTGGCAAATTGGCATGACAGGCCTTGATTCTACACTGGACTGTTTTCATTTAGAGATTTTCCTTCTTTATCTAATAGGAAATTAAATCACAAGTGTACAAACAATCAAGCCAACTAATGAGTAACAATCTCCAAGTAGATGTCATCAAGTAACAATTCATGCTATCAAATGTGGGTGTCAAAAACTAGTCCATTTCTTAGTACAGTTATCAAAGTTTGAATCAGGTTAAAGACCATAAAACACAAGAATGCAGAAAAGGTAAAGCTATAGTAATGCTGAATTTAAAAGGTAATTCCCTCAATTTTCTTATACTAAGAGAAGAGAATCAATCAAAAACCCAAAACTATTACCAACTCCAGATTTATCATCCATGCTGTTCAGTACAAAACTTGAAAATCAGAAGGTGTTTCTCACATCCTCCTTTATAACAGCGAATCACTGCTATTTTGTGGAGTCTGTGTGGTTGCTGTGCTGGAAGAGCAGCTTCGTGGTTTATCCCAAAAGGATACTCTCCCTGCACCCCAACACAGGCACAGACCCCTCAGACAAGTCCAGGCTTGTTCCGGGCAGTGTAGGACCCGGGTGCAGCGGGGAGATAAATGTAGCAAGATGAGTCCTGCAGGGCTCCCTCAGAGAGGTTGGACGAATCAGAGGAAGAAGGAAACGGATCTGCTTCAGGAGTCTTGTCCAGAGATTTTATTCCAGTTAGCAGCAATTTTGAACGGTAGTGACTTCCCTGAGCAGAACCCCGACCATGTGCCTGTCCTGGGTTTTTACCTGGGAGAGCGGGATGGGGAGGGCACACAGCCTCCCTAACAGAGAGGGACAGGGCGTGACCCGAGGGCTAAAGGGCAGACTAAAGGTAAAATCACCTTAGGAGGTGGTGGGCCCTTTCCTTCAATGCCTGGGCCAATTCCTTCAATGGACAGCTCCTGCAAAATCTCAGGTTGCTTGATAAACCCTCTGTATTATAATCATTCCTTCAGGGTTGTCTGGGAAAGACCTACCCTGGGGGAGGGGGAAAACCCCTAAAAGAGGGTTCACCTTGAAAGCCTTAAAGGCACACCGCAACACTCCTTAAACTGCTCAATAATTCTCAGGTTTCAGGCTCAGTATAAGTGGCATTTACTCCAACTCCTCTAGACTAGCAGAACTTAAGACAGACCTGCAAAAGGCAAGCCAGGAAATGCTCCCCACAGCACACACATCATGACAAGGATGCCCAGCAGCACCACTCAGACAAGCTTGGGCCAGCCTGAGTGGCCATGGGACTGCTACACAAAGAGAAGAGCTGTAGGAACCCTTTCGACTGGCCAGGCACCAGCAGGACTTTTCTCCCACCAAGTGAACACGGGTCACTCCAAAGGGGGGGACAGAGGGAGGGAGGAAGAAAGAAAGGAAGAAATGAGGAAAGGAGGAGAGGAGGAAAAGAAGTGTTTCAGTGAGGATTCAGGGAAGTGTGGGACTAAAACAACTTGGGGAGCAGGACCAGGAGAAGTCACAACTGCAACTGTTGGAATGCACAGACCTGGGACAAAGCTAATAATGCAAATCACAGACCAATAATCCTCTTAATTCTCAGAAGAGGAGCACCACTGCCACAGTACAAGGATCATCCAAGATCAGCTACATTTTCATGTAGCTCAATTGATCCCACCTGCTTCATCCGTACTCTTGTTTAAAGGATTCCTATTATCTGTTATTAATAAATCTACTACAAAATTATGTCTCTGTGTTTGTCAAATCCTCTCTTCTTACACAACTTCTACACCATCAGTCTATTCTCCCCACTCAGCTCTTCCAATTCTCCCTAAAGTTTTATTTTCTCTTTCACAGGCCTGAGCACAATGTCATTCTATTTACAGCTCTCCTTTCCCAGCACCCAGGTATCCCGTGCTGCCTTCCTATTCACACTTTCCTGTTCTCCCACATCCACCAGTCTCTGCTAATCTTCTAACCACTCTTTTCCAAGCCTTTCTACTTCATTCTGCCTAGTAACAGCCACAAAAGAAGGCCAAACTCTCACAGGAGTCCTCCTGTGAGAACAAGTGTGATCAGAATCCACCATTCAGAGCACACTGTTTCATTTTCATAACCACATCGAACAGCTCTGGTGGGACCAGGGTTGGTCCCCACATGCAGCTGTCACAGCATGATTATCCCTTCCATCCCTACACACCTGACTGTTGGCCATCTCAGCTTCCTTCCAAGAAGAGTGGTTTGACAGCTGAAGCACTAACCCAGGAGCCTGGAAACATATCACAGAGGTCAACAAACCCACTGCACTTCAGTAAGGCCTTGTTATTACAGAGGAAAACAATCCTCTTCCAGTACTGCTGTTCCCTCTTATAGTGGCAGACTTGTTTACATACCTGCAACACAGTGAACTCCATCAGGAGATTGTTCCAGTTAAAATGAATCCATAAATATTTATTGTAGTGAACCTGTTTGCAGACTGGTTTTATCAGGTCTCCAAAGACATAGCCCAGGAGCAGAGTCACCGGGGCAGCACAGGATGGGAATGAACAGTCAGGGTGGAGGAGAGGGCACAGCCAACCTCCACCAGCAGATATTACTTGTTTAAGAATAATTCTACAATTATTAGGAAAACTCCCTGCTCGACTACAGACCTAGACTAAAATAACCAGCCCTCTGAAACATTTGCATTTCTAAACCTCAGAGAGGAACAAAGTTGCTGCTTTATCCCTTGCCTTTTTGCTAGTAAAACACAGTATAGAAACAAATGATGCTTCTTCAGTGGACTTTCACAAATGTCAGAATCTCAGCAAGACAAAATATTGTCTTGGCTCTGCCTAAAACCACATGGGATATCCCAGTGAGCTATCCATTCAGACAAGTTGTGTCTGTGAAAAATATCCAACTGGCATACTCTGAACATACCCAATACAGACTGAGCTCAAAAACAGTAACTGTTCTCATCTGAAAATATGGATGCATCATGCTCCACCATATGTGCAAGAGCCTCTGTAAAAGGCCAAGCTGTGCTCTCTTCTTGGAGCTGCAAGCCAGAGCCCTTGGGACAGGGCTTGTACTCAAGGCCTCGCCCAGGCAAATGGATGTGAAGCACCAGGGACGTGATCTCTGCATCCAGCACAAACACCAAAACTCGGCTGGGCTGCAGTTATGATGGCCACTTCTATTAGTGTTTGTGATTCAGTGAGAGTTACACTGCTATGGCTCCAGTCTCATGGGAGAAAATCTGGTGGGAAGCAGGAGCTGCCCCATTATGATACCACTTTTGGTGGTACAGAATAAAAATTCTGAGAGAAGTGTCCTCTGAAGTGCCACCTGCATCACCATCAGACAACTACTGCTTTGCAGAAAGTTCTCAAAGATCTGTTCCATAATGACCTACTGCACTTTCTCTAAGACATTCTTTTGAGCCTGCTGTCAATAGGAACAGTATTATCCAGAGGCTCCAGTGTTAACCTAGCAAGAGACAGCTTCTCTGTAGGCATTAGGAAAAAACTGACCTTTTACAATCCAGTAGTATCTACCTCCAACCCTTCATGTCTATGAAAGACAAATGGCACTAATAAAGTGCCTCTTATCAATAGAAAAACAAAACAAAACAAAACTCTCAACTGTCTGTAACATACACTGTTCTAAAGAATAATAAATATTCTATGTATTACCCAACTCCAGCAGCTTGTAAGAATGAACAGAGTTAAAATCAGGGGAAAAAAATTACAGCAGCTGACTGTCCTCAAGCCAGCTGAAACTTGACCACAGAAACATTTGGCTAGAGGTCAGCTCAGGCTAATTACTTCAGTACAGAAAGGGAGCCAGGAGTTATAAAAAGGAGAAAAAAATATCTTGGCCCTTTTCTATAGCGATGTTGGAGTAAGGTCAATCACAAGTGAATTTAAACACAACATCTCTCCAGTGGGACATGAACAGAGTCAGCATAAACAGGCGAAACTGGGCTAAGACGCTCCCTGAGAAAAGAAACAGTTTAGTCACAGCACACTGAGTTGTTTGCATCTACTCTGGTCAGGTATAAATGCTAACACTCAAAGTTAACCAGAAGGAGTCTTGCTTATAAACAAAACTTGTTTGAAGTGAGACCTTGACCTTTACACAGTTTCTGAATCTGAAAAGACCAGAAGGAAGGAGAAGAACAAGGACATTGAACTGCACCTATAATGGGATTTGTGCTTCTGCCACCACCCTTAACTCAGGGTACTCCAAATATGAGAGTTTTTCCCCAGTACCCTCCTTCTGTTTAGCATTGCTTGCCACAGCCACATCTTTGCAGCTAGTACAAAACAATGGGTAGCCTCTCTGCTGCAAACCAAACCACAAAATTTCTGGGTGAAGGATTAATCTGAAGAGTTTTCTGCACACTGCTGTTTCATCATTCCACTAGATCACAAAAGGCAAGAGCACAAGAGTGTGCATGTGCCATACACCGGCAGATCCACCAACAAATAAGAACAAGTGCTGAGAAGGGAATGTAACTCCAGGCTCTCCAGGCCTGTCCTGAATCTTCTTTATTGCAACAACCAAATATGTGTGCATGTACTTGTGCAGAATTTTTCTGGGTGGAAGGCCTTTATTTTTTACAGTGTGGACATTTCTCACAAGTTATTTCAGGGCATGACCAGTGACACCAAGAGGTAATCTTTCTGTGCTTGCCTAAAAACATTCACATCACTCTGGCTGATCACGGATAGCTGACATCACTTTGCCCACATACCCTCATTCCCCTGAGTGCCAACAGGATGGAGTCATGCTGCAACTGAAATTAGTTTTTGTCCTTCTGATCAACATAGTATAAACCTGCAATGGGCTTAAAGCCTTTCTCCCTTGCTTGCTGATATTATGGCTTGATTAACTCATCAGCAGCCCTTGGATGAGTGCCTGTTTTCATAGAGCCCTTGTCAGGGCTCTATGCTCAGCCACAGTAAGAAACAGAAATAACAAATTGTCTCAGTTGATATAAGTAACACAGCATTCACCTACTGTGTACTGTTATCCTGAATATAAAAAGAACAAGGAATACCACAGAATGTGGTATTTTACGTACCCCAAATTAAAAAAACAACCAAACAAAAACCTCATAAAGGGCACACTTCACTTAAAAAAAAAAATCAAAACTTTAACAACAAAAGAAACATAAAGTTGCACTTCCTATGCATGTTTTTATGAAAATTTGAGGACTATGAAAAAGTACACTATAAATACAAAGTAAACCTATGGAACCGAGGCAACTTAATACTATTAATTAGGTCTTTATGTCAGCTAAATAATTTATAGTGATTTCAAGTGTTAAAATGTTGAAATTGCAAATGGAATCTATTGAATTATTTGCTCACTTTAGGTTTATTTTTTTTTCCCACACAAACTTCTAATTTTGGAATAGAGAGTATATGAAATTTTAATTTCAACACCCAGTTTACTTCTCTCTCTATTGTAAGAGACACCTTTAGGGCTTTTAGTTGGTTTCTTTTTCCTTTAGATTGATGTGTCTGTTAATTACTCTGATTTAAACTTGTAACAGGCCAAATGATTATCAGTTCTTTGATGTGGCTGAGGAGCCCATCATGTGCAGTGAATCCACATTTGGACATTGCTCTAGGCTTGCACTGAAAGCTGTTTAAAGTCATTCTCCAAAAGCCTGGCTAAGATGTCTAAGGATGGCTGTGGCAAATGATGTACCATTTCTTTATTTACAATAAAATGTGCTGTAGTTTGACAGCAGTAACCTAATGGACTGGGTGCACAGAAGGAGGATCTCAGCTCTAAGATTAGTAGATCTTTCCATTAGTAGATCTTTCCATCAGAAAACAATTCCTAAAAGAGGATTGCAATTATAGTCTTAAATTTCTGTCAACTACACAGATAGAAAAACTTGAACTTGGAAAAGACTTAATTGCTCTGTTTGCCTTTCAGCCCCCAAAGCAGTGAAATAGATGCATCTCAGATGAAAGTGCAAATGTTTAGCTGCAGAACATGCAGATGTTAACTGGTGAGCAGATATATAGCTTTAGACAGAATTAATTTACATAAACATTAAGGAAGATTCAGGCCTATTTTTGAGCATGACAATTTTCTCAAGCTTGAAACACTTCCTCAACCATAGTACTAATTCTTCCAAGACTTCTCATTTTTTTTTATTTTTTTTTTTATTTTTTTTTATTTCTAAATTTCTAAATTTCTAGATTTCTAAAAACAATAATTTCTAGTTATTGTTAGTATTTAGATAGTAGTTATCCAAAAGACAAAATTCTGCTCTTTGCTTTGTTATTTGTACAATGAATTGCAAAGAAAAGTGCTAGAATTTCTTTATATAAGCAAATGTGTATTACAGTCTGTTTGAAGAAATATAATTCATCCATTTTATGTCCGATATAGTATCAAGAAAGCAAAGAGAAATATCTAAGTCTGTATCTAGAACCAACACCCTAGTAATCTGTACTAAAAAGATGTGGTTTTACTCAAAAACCTTTCACTGAGGTAATTATTCACACTTTACATAAAGAGATTAAATGATACTTCCAGCTCTGGAAAAAAAATTTGTGCAAGTGTGAAAAAAACCTCAAACTACAAAGCAAAAGCTCTTCAGTGTCTTGCCAGCATTGAAGTTCAAATCCTGTCAGGAGGACTACAGCAGTGTGGACCCAATCCAGAAAAGCAGTAAAAAAATCTGATTTCATGCAGGCAAGATTATATATTTAACACGAGAATATGGCTAAGTAATTCTCCTAGCACTTTAAGAGAGCTTAGCACATCACAGAAATCAGGAAAAAATAATGAAGCACAGGAATCACAGTGCAATGCAACCTGTGTGACACCACTGGGAGTTTAGGCTGGAACATCAGGGAAAACAAACAGGATTAATTTTACGCTTGATAATAAATAACCAACTTATATGTGCTGCTGGATTGTCACTACACAGCAGGTCAGTTCCACTGTTCAGTCAGCATAACCTCTGCAAGCTTTCTCCTGTGTGCCAGTATCCGTATTATCACTCAAAAAACATACTACCTGGTACTTGATTAGCAAATATAGTCAGTTAGGTTTCAGCACATATCATAAATAAATTCACGTCTGATCTCTTGGAGCTTTTCTGTAATATGAAAACCCTGCTCCCTCTGATTTCCTTAAATTGCTCTTTGAAGTCTGTAAGGGAGGTTCAACCTCAAGGTGACTGGAAGAAATTGAGGATGCTTTGTTTAAAATTCTCAGCTACAACCCAGCTCTTTTTCACTGGATATCACCAGCAGTTTCACCATTTGGAACAGTTTGGTAATAGCCAGTCATTTTTGCTCAAAGAGCAGAATCAGGAAACCAGAGGGAGCAGGCTTTTAATTTTAAATAATATTTATATTAAAAAATATTTCTTCTAGAAAAGAAACAACTTCAAGAAGTTGTAAAATTTAAGTTCAAGGCCTGGTATTTACCCTAGACTAATGGAATTACTTAACAGTTCATTATCATGGGGCAAATTAATTATATGGTTTAATCGCACACTAAATTATTCGTGTGATCCTAATCAGATTAAAGACTATATAACAGAGCCTGTATGGCATTTAGGAAGTCATTAACTCAAATAGCACAGTAAGTGAAAGCTAGTAAATGACAGACAAAGCATTTCTGAGTGTATTTCTGGATGGCCACTCAGGACTGCAGGCACTCACTTATTTACTATCAGTTGGTTTGCAGGAAAAGAGTAATCTTGGTAGAGGGTTTAACAGTAATCTCAGTGCATTTTAATTTAGTGCAGTTTTATATGTCCTGTAGCTCATATAAGTTTAAGATACAACGTATATTCATTTATTTTGAATCTGTAATATGCAGACTGATGCCAACTTTGAATTTCAGTTAAACTGATGCAGAGTTAGCATATAAGCACACCTATTCAATGCAATTACTTTTCACAATAACTGCAAGTAAAATGATCTATTTAAAAAGTTCTATATTAATAAGAAGCAGTAGGGTTGGCTTTCCATGTGTGCTCTCAAAGATCATACCAGCATTGTTCCCTTCTTTGTTTGCTTCTGATTTGGTGCTTTGAGTCCACACAAGTCTGAATATATAAATGGTGGGCACCTACCCAAAAGCAGCTTACTGTACTCAACTGCTTAAACTATACAGACATACAGACATATAGAAAGATTTTGAGCTAGATCCTTAATTGTGAAAATCAGCACAGAGTTGAATGAAACCAGCAAGTGGAGAAGATCACTCGGTATTTTTAAATGCAGTGCTGCCAAAACAACTTTTCATGAGGTAAGAAATAACTTGTGAAGAAAAGTTGATCTCTGTTCAAACTTTCCATAAAATTCTTTAAAAGTCTGCTAACTTTTGCCTCCACTTGTAAGACCTGGAATACAAAATACCCAACTTTGAAATTTAAAGTATATTTTGATGAAGCACCTCACATACAGAGAAAAACTATGCCCACATTTACCAAAGTGGGTTAAAAACATATAAGTGTTTTTAGATTCCATCCAAACAGAATCTCTAAAACCTTTATACTGAAACAATCACTTCTGATACACATTTTTATGATACAGCTGTTAATGACACCTTTTAGCCCAAGAGCTGTAGGTGGAATGCTGCTAATTTATTTGGAGATTTTTCCAAGGCTAGAGTGTCTAGTATTTCCAAATACAGGAAGACTGACTAATTCCTGACAGAATTTACTGAAAGCTAATCTAATGTACAAACTGTGTACATGACTTGATTTTTTTATAAACTTCAAGTAACTTCTTCTAATTCATGTTTTGTAACATACCATGGCATTATTCTAGCTGTTTCAGTTATCACAGGTCCTGAAAGAAATCTTCCCAAGGAAGCAGCAGAAGTGGGATCTGGTTTGTGCCACGTGCTTGCACGCACTCAACACACACAAACACAAATTCATGTTGGTGTTTTTACGAAACTTGAAGGTGTACCTTTACAAGCACCCAGCTCATTATTTATATCCTATATATATATATGTATATATATATATATATTTTTTTTTCATCCTGAATATTTATATGTGAGAGGAGGAGATTCCATCCTGTAAGGCAGATGAGCATGGGTTAGAAGACAAAAGATCTGATGAGCAAGAAGTATGGGAAAGCTCATGGAAAGCCTTTTTTCCTGCACTGGAGAGGTGGAAGGGTATGTGATGGGATCCAGAAGAGCTTTGAAATGTGACTGATTAGTAAGGAAGTGGAGACAAGTTTGGATTGCTCATTGAGTGATGAAGCAAGCCTGCATTTTAAGGGGAATAATCCAGACATGCCTGGTAATCTCTAGAGTTAATGACCTACTGAACAGTTACTGGTTTAGCAAGTTTACCTCCTAGAAAATCTGCGAGGGCACCTGCAGCTATCATAGCACTACAATGATGGCTTTGTCTGCAATGGAGACAAGGAGAAATGCCAGGCTGTAGTTAGAAATGCACACTGGAAACTGACAGAGCTTTGTTCCAATGCCCATCATTTCCCATAAGAAAACTTTACCCATGAAGAAATTAAGAAGTGTCTGTAAAATAAGAAACAACCATATTAATTTTAAAGGCAATTTGACAGATCTATTTCTAAAGAGGTCTTTTAACGATGCCAGATAATATCTTCCATCAGCAAATCCTGAAGCAGTCTGCAGCAGGAGTCAGTGGCACTGTCCATTTAACAGACAGGGAAAGAGACACATTAGGAACAGCTTGCCTGTATTTACACCACAGCTGAGCAGCAGAGTAAAGCATGGACTGCAACCCCCCCGCCCCCCACCTTACTTATCACAGAATATTACAGTCTTGTGGATACACTACTCACTACCTCAACCACAAAAAATAAAGCTGTAGGGGATTAAAAAGAACACCAAAATCAAACCCAAACCCAATAAATTGACAGTTAGCATTAAGACAGAAAGAATTGCAATAAAAAGAAAGAGAAACTCTTCTAAAACACTCAAGCAACTAAAAAAACCTTCTTAATAAGTGTATAGCTCTTTCACAAACAATAGGAATGAACTGTGCTCTTTAGCTGTGGTAACAACAATGTAGTGGATGTAAGCCTATCATACCACATATACCACTTTTCAAATGTCAGAGACAAAAGCAATCATAGTTCAGCATTGCAACTTTTGATTTTAGACACATAAAACACGTGAACTTTGTACTGATCAGCTCAAAATAAAATACTATGCAACAAAGAGGTGCTACAAACAACAGAGCTGCCCAGTGCAAAGCTGGCTGGCTAGCTAATGGATAGCACGTCTGCCTCCACTGATTTTATGACTTCCTTCTCTGCAGGAACTCCATCACAATACCAACTCATTAAAAAAGTGAAACTTTGGAGCACATTCAACTGTTCATTAAAACCGAGTACTGCATTCATATTTTTCCATTGCTGTTACTGTTATTTTACACAGGACCACAAGGAAACATATTTACAGATAAAATTCACTAAGTATCAGAGCCTGGGCCTTGACCCCCAGCCACTCTAAGTACTTCTCAGACACAAGCCCCCTCTATGCTGTCTATTCATAAATATAATTCCCATACCAAGCTAGATCTCAGACATATGGTTCAAAAAAAGAACATTAGCAGACTAAAGGACATTGGAGGGAGTTTTGTAAAACCCTGCTGGTGGTTTTTCTCATCTAGCACATTACCCAACTCCTCTGAAGTCTGACCAGCAGCTTTGCTCCGTATGCGTTTTTATACCAAAGCAGGGAGCAAGGCTGCTCGCACAGATGCCTGTCAGCCAAAGTCTAAGGAACTGTTTCTCTCCCTTTCATCAGGACACCACTAAACACCCTCACATCACTCAGCCCTGGGCTCTGAATGGCAGTCTCACCCACATGGCCATGTGGAAAGTGTCAGCATAGAAGGGAAAGAGTGGGACTTTCTCTTTGTAGTTCTGGTACTGAATAAATATAATATCACAGGAAGCTGTACTTCTGGAGAGATCAAATGCTTCCATCTTAAGAAAAACTTTTAAAAATGTAAATAAAAAAAATTTACATTTTATACACAAAAAGGGTTTATCCTTTTTTTTCTTTTTTTAAGAAGTCATTAGCAATGATACTATCTGCTCCTAAAATATGACATACCAATCACACCAATCTTGAGAAAGCAGCCATGTTCACATAAGTGTGATGAGCCTGACTACTCTTAGGTTCAATCCAAATTGTACAGCAATAGTCAATAAATCACTTCCTCATAGCATATATTTTTTCCAACATTATTAAAACTGTGCAGTATCACAGCAGACAGAGTTTTGAATTGCCCTGATGCATAAATCAGTCCATATTTTCATTTCACTTGTTGCACACAAGTTTTTCTTCAGTAATCACACTTGATAGCAAGCAACTAGATTCATATACTTAAAAGAGTAAAAACCAGTCACACTTAAATGCAATAGGTTTAAATTCTCCCCTGGTAACACCATATCAACATCACATCAAATATGACAAGCACTGTGCAAATAACAGCATTTCCTAAGGATTCGGATCTTTTGCTCCATTCTGAAAGTTCATAATTATTAGCCTTCATTTACAAACAAGAAAGTGAAACACAGCAAGGTTACAGAGGGTGACAGAACCTTGAGTGAGTCTGTGCTGGAGATCAGAAGCAAGGCCAGACCCTGTGTCGAAGCTGTGCCCTTTCTGTGCTAGGCTGCTCACAGAGGAATCAGGAATGGGCAGTTTAGCTACGGATCAAATGGCTCCCTGGGCACGGAAAGCCAGGGAGGGAAACAGAGCACAGAAACAGTCTTCTGTATGGTTGTTTGGCCATGTTTCAGCTATAAAATAAGAGAAGTCATTCATAAACTGTTCTCCAGGTGTGCTGAACTCTGTATGAAAAGGCATGGTAACCACAACAAAGGTGGCTTTGGTTAAGAATGTCACTAATGACTAATTTACGCATACTTTACAAGCATTTTTACAAGAAACTATTCACAGTTCTGACCTTCTAATTTTCTTGGTGAAACTGGTATAGACAAATATCCCAAACAGAGATCTGTGGTGCAATGAATGAATCTAGAGTTCTACCATCTGGTTTTAGAAACATTAAGAACACAGACATAGGATAGCAAGTTTTACCTACTGTTATTGTAACCAAAGCTAGAAGTATCTAGAATTTCTCTTCTATTTAATGACAGTACAACTGTGTACACTTAGACAGGAATAGCCAGTTCAAGTCTCATAAAAGTGCTACAGTACACAGATAGCAGCTGTAAAGTCTCATGCAGCAATTTAACACCAGATAACAGCTTTTCAGCTTCACGCCATGAGCAATGACAGGTCTGAATCCCTTACACAATAGCATATTTCTGTGATGTTTGATTCAAATTTACCCCACTGTATTCTGATTAGGCTTTCAGTAGTACATGAAAGAACCAATGAATTAGACATTAATTAGAACAAATATGTACATTCAAACTCAATGACACTTGTAAGTGTCATTTAAACAATGGTTTATCATTGTTATCTAAAATGTTCTGATAGGCATTTTCACATTCTCCCTCACTCATAAAATACAGATTTCTCTTTTCCTCTATTTGTTTCAAATAAATAGCATGCATTTAAAGTCAGGCAATTAATATCCTAAATAACAATCTATATGGGAAATGGCTTGTTAAAATGCAGTAAAATTTTTCTCTGACAAGGAAAAATGACTTTTAACCACTTTTAAGAGTCACCTAGCCCTCTCTCTCAAATGCTGGCTACTAGAGGCTGACAGAAGGGCTTGAAGTCATCAAATTAAGCAGGACTGAATCTGACAGCCTTTATTCACATATCTGTATTGTTTTGGGTACTAAAATATGACAATTAGATCCCAATCAGGATTTTGTATAATGCATATTGTAATTATCACCTCCTGCAGGACTGAATCCTAGGATCTGTGTGGATTATCTTTAGGGCATTACGGGATGAACTATTTATCAATCTGCTTAACCAACACAGATTATAAAGTCATTTGCAGGTAAAATAAAAAATTATAACACTACCTCAAAGGTCAGCAGGGGATGGACGATGCTTCACGCCTCCCTCAGCTTGACTGCAAATCACAACCTTCTCCAGCCATCCCAGCACCTACATGAAAACAGGAGAAACAGACAAGAGATGAGTTCTGGAACTGCAAAGGTCACCTGCAGTGGGACAGCAACTTGACAAAATCCAGTATGTGTCCTGGTCCTGCTGTCCCACAGGGAAGGGCCACCAGCAGGGCAGTCTGCTTGGCGGCCCTGAGCACAGCACCTGGGCTTCTCACTCAAACTGCAGCAGTGGCTTGAAAACCCGTGTCACTGAGGGCCTGCCAAGCCACAGCACCTCGTGCTAACCTTGACATTAAAATGAACACACATTTACACGGCAAAGAGAGGTCAAGGTGACTGATCAACTTATTCTTAATGCATATTCCTGGTGAAAATGCAGCTGCCCTGGAAGTAATCACTGGGCCATCAAGAGGATGAGTAGTATCTCACTACCACAACAACAACAACAATTACTACTACTACTACTACTACCACCACCACCTTACGCAATAAATTACAGCACAGTAACTTGGAAACTGGTGAAATTAAGAAAGTAACATTTCATTTTCCTCTAAAAGGACAGTGTCTAAGTCTCAGGAAGATGACACACTGATAAAAAA
>VWYO01007786.1:118906-141137 GCA_013400275.1 Rhadina sibilatrix
AAAAAAAAGTTGTATGTTATGTTCTGAATTCCTAAGCTCATTTTCAGTGCCATGATATTTTGGCACAGCAGCGGCATCCAAAATAGTTCTGAACTAGTAGCATTTCTATGTTAAAGAAAAATAGCATCAATTCAACATGGAAACTTACTTCTTCCCAGGGATGCAAGTCAGTTTTTAAAACCATTTTAAAAAAATCAGACATGGTGCTCACATTATTTGAATAATTTACAATAATCTAGTTTATAGTGGGTGGGACTACAAAAAGAATACCAGATTTCACAGTATCAAGCTCTTTAGAAAAATAGGGGGGAAAAATCAGTCTGCAAAACCCCACAAATAACATCTAAAGAACTACTGTGTACATGCAAACTGAATGTCTAGGGTCACACTGCCCTAGCCTAAACAAGAAATAGTAACATTTTAAAAGAGAATTTTCTTTTACTGAGTTAGCACTAGCTGAAAAAAGAGCAGCAAGAATCTATTTGTATCCCCAGAATTTCCTGTTATGTGTATAATTTTAATGTACTGAAAGATCACTAAACAATGAAAAGCAAAATGTGCTTGTGAGTGAAAGTTTCATCAATATTTCTCTGTAATCCTTCTATAGTGCAACATGTAAAAGGCTGTCACCTCTGTATTTATACTAAAAAAAACACAAAACAATACCTTCCCCAATTGCCAAATGATAAAATCCTTCAACACAGAGAAAAATTAAACAGAGCTTTGAAATCAACAGAGAGCCCTTCCCATGCATGACTAATATGTCAACTACTACAAATCATCCTATGTGTGGTTATCCAAAGTAAAATCTGTAAGTAAACTGGGTTCTCTCCTTATTCACCTCATAAAACAAGTGGTGAAACAGACAAGCCCCTACATAGTAAGTCTTTACATTAGTCTACCCCATAATATGCACAGACAAATTCTATTATCACACTTTTTAGAAAGGGCCTGCTCACATTCCAGCAGGCTGAGAATAAAACTGATCATGTCCCCTATTCATATGTAACTCTACAAGGAGTCTTGAGTTAATTTAATCTCTGACTTTTGAAAGAACTCTCAACTTCAGACAGAACAACTGAGCAGTGAGCCACAACTCTCTTTTCCAAAAATAAAAGCACAGTTTAGTGTGGAACAAAGTTATAAAGTCTAAGTCAGCTGGTGACTGAAGTGAGCTACCAAGGACTACTGACAAATTACTTTTTAAAACACTAGCTATGGCATTAAAAAGGGGAAATGACCTTTATATGACAAAGTCAGAATCCTATTACAATAGGACAAAAAAAATTATTCCAGTAGTCTTTCCAAAATATTTTGAAATCCTGCTCAGCAGAAGAAAAGACCTCTCAGCTACTTTATGGGCAACAAAGGGAAATGTCCTAACTTCTGATTACCTGATTGTGCTCAGAACATTTTGTTTCACTCTTGGCAGCTATGGTGATGTGCTCCAACCCCTGCTGTTTTCTGCCTGTGCAACAGCCACCCGGAGTGGCTGTGACAGCTACATCTGGCTCACAGACATCAACACAATAGTTAAGCATAAATCTTGCTTGACACCTAAGGGCCGTGAGTCTTGTTCAACAGCTGAGGGCTAGTTGAGCATGCGCCAAACGAAATATGGCTGCTGTGCAAATATCATCATCTTACTCCATAGTAATAGTCAATCATCTTACTTCATAAACAGTGGACAGCCTGAGGCTTGTTCAGCTCTTCTGCACAGAAGGGGCTGTGTGCCAGGAGCTTCCCTTCACCATGGACACCTCTCTAGGTTATTCCTTGGGGCTGAGAGATTCCTTGCCTTAGAAGATTCTAGTAACACACTAAACTTTGAAATCTTACCTAAATGATGTAAAATATTGATTGTGCATATACAATTTTTTAACCATAAAGTTGATCAAGTCTGGGACTAAGCCTGGATCCAGTCAGAACTAAACTCTGATCACAAAATTTAGAACACAGGCGAGTCCTTTCTGAACCTTATGACTCAACAGGATGGTCTCCTGGGCAGTTTTGCCTGGCCCCTTGCTCTGTGCTGTAAACAATCAAGTATACCTTGCCACTGAATACTGTTAAACTGCTGACGCATTTACCACCAAACTTTGTTAAATGTCTGTTTTACATCAATAAAGATATTGCTACTTCTCTCTTGCAGGTAAAGTGCGTCACTCCCTCTGTGGCAGCAGCAAGTGGTGATAGCACAAAAAATGCCAGCAGCAACAGTTCAGAACAGCCATACAAGCACAACATCAGCTATATTTGCACTTGGCTCTGAAAGTTCATTATGTGTGAAAAACAGGCATTACTGTACATAAGGTAATAAGCTAGATGTTGAAATGATTAGCAGTCTCCCTTTAAAATGATTCTTGGAAAAACTGCAGCTTTGCAAAAAGGGTAACAGATTCACGTGAATAAGTAATACCGGTGAAGCTCTTTTTTTTTTTTTCAGAGACACATATTTTGTCAGAAGCACATTTGATCACTGTAATCCACAAGGCAAACAAAAGGATTACAGCACTGAGTTGATACGGCCCATGCAAGCTAGTTTGTTTCGCAAAATATGAAACAGACTCAGACTCATTCCTTGATTGGGACGTGAGGATCTTTGCCCATTATTATCTTCTCATTATGTCCTAAGCTAACCTACCAAAAAATAATCAGGCCAAGATGCAATGGACAAATGTGCCAAAAGTTCTTTTGGCCTTCAAAAATGCATCTAAGGAAAGGTCCAGCACTGAATAAAAGCTGGAAAGGCTTTTGAGCTTGTCCCATATAAAATTTTAATGATGAAGTACACAACTAGTGAAATGTACTGAAAACTGGCTGAGATGCCCAGCTCAAAGGATTTCAATCAGGGGTAAAAAGTCCAGCTGAGGCACAGCCACTAAAGAAGCAGCCCAAGAATAAATGCTGTTTAAATCTTCATTAACGAACTTTTTCATTGAGGAGGAGACAAAACAGAGGAAGAGATTGCTTAGAAGTTGTGGAGTCCAGGGACTCAAAACTACAATGGACTCAAAGCACAACTGCATTACTGAAATCTGGGTTGGACGAGATGATATCAAGGCATCCTTCCCAACCTCAGTAATTCCATGATTCCACAATTCTCTGTATTTACATATCTAACTGAAAAGTTGCAGGCAGCAGACAGAAAAAGAGGAGGGTATAAATTATGTGCTTTGGAAGAAAGATTGCAAACCCTGTGATTGCATGGAACATTGAAAAGGAGTGGACTATTTCCAAGCAGACACATGATATGGATTCACAAGTCCTACAAGACTGTCCAGGAGTTCCTCCTTCTCCATTATGCTGGGCTACCAACTTCAAAGGATTCCTGGCACCTGTGAAATACAGCACCTATTTCCAGAATATTTGTGCTTCTGAGATTTGATCTAAGCAATCCTAATTATCTCTTTATTCTATTTCTCCTGTATTTTATTTCTTTCCATTTCCAGTTAAACCACTACTCTACATCTTAGCTCAAAGGAAAACAAAATAACTTGTCTGCAATGTATTCTAATTTTATCTGAAAAGCACTTTATTTCCCTAGATTGCATCAATTGTGATGTGTGACATTTGCTGAGAGTCTTGAACTACTTTTTCCTAAACCTTTTGAAAGTATTTCTTTCAAACAGAAGGAAAAAATGGACTCTTCACATGCATTTTTAAGTCATTCCAACCATTTTATGGCAAGCTGAACGTGAGCCAGCAGTGCCCTGGCAGCCAGGAGGGCCAACACTGTCCTGGGGGCATCAGGGACAGCCAGGCCAGCCAGGCATGGGAGGGGATTGTCCCCTCTGCTCTGGGTTGAGGTGGCCTCACCTCCAGTGCTGGGGGCAGGTTTAGGTGCCACAGTATAAGAATGACATCAGATTATTTAAGTATGTCCAGAGAAGGGTGACTCAAATGGTGAAACCCCTTGAGGGCAAGACTTATGAGGACCATTTGAGGTCAGTCGGCATGCTCAGCTTGGAGAAGAGAAGGCTGGGGGGGTGCAGAACCTGGCAGCAAGGTACTTTACTCATGGGAGGCAGAGAAGGAGTGCTCTGGTGACCAGCGGCAGGACACAAGGAAGTGGAATGAAGTTGCACTGGGGAAGTTCAGGTTTGACATTGGGGAAAGGTTCTTCACTGAGAGGGTGGTCGGTCACTCCAACAGGCTCCCCCGGTCATGGCACCAAACCTGTCAGGAGTCTAAGGATTGTCTTAGACAATATTCTTGGTTATATGGTTTAGTTCTATATGGTCCTGAGAGGGACAGAGTCGCACTAGATGATCCTTACAGGTCCCTTAAAACTTGAGATATTCTGTGATTCTCTGTTCTTTCTTAGATCCAAACTTCTTACCTTCCAACTTGTAATGGGATTGTCACATCCTCAGCTGAAATAATGTTCTGCAACTGTGAACTCACTCCTTAAATTCTCTCATCAAATTTCTCCTCTGCACAGGAATTCCCTAAATTCCTTTAAGGAGACACTAAGAAAACACATCAGAACCTTCCATCATCATTCCCTTTTTCTTCTATTCAGATAGTAAAAACTTTGGATCTGTTTAACCTTTACACTTGTCTCACCAATCTAATCTGGACAAGGAATCACATTCTTGTTCCAAACCAGAGTCTTTCCCCCGCCTCCCCTGCCTCCCCACCTTCAATCTATTCATATCCTTTAGAGTCTAACAATAAATCTTACCCTTCATGCTTTAAATACTTCACTGAACCACATTTCTGTTCTTACAGCCTTGGCAGTCTTTGCCTCTTTGACATAACAATAACCGGAACATTTTCTTAGCAGCACTAAGCTGAGTAACAACTGATTATTTTTTGGCACTTATGGTAGAATAAAAGATGAATTTATGTTTTCCATTGCATTATGGTTACAAGTGTGTATGTGGACAGGATAGCTGTAGACAGGAGGTCTACACTGCAGTGCAAGGCCAAATATAGGAATTAATAACCTTCTTTGGCTTTTTAAAAGAAAAACCAAACACATCAGTATCATAAAGGATGCAAACAGAAATTCAAGCAGTTTCGCTTGACAAACAAGATAGCTCTTGTGGCATTCAGAAATTCAGACTGCCTTCCTTAAGTGAAATATGTCATATTCCCAGCTACAACTACTTATCTTTTTGTGCTGGAGGAATGTTATGAAGAATAGTTAAGTCAATGTTTATAGAAAGTATTTTGAGATATGGGCAGCTGGAAATCCGGAACTCTATTAGCTGAAACTGTTGCTGACATATCAGTAACTTAAAAGGAAAAGTCTTTTGATAAATTAACAGGAAAAAGCCAAGGAAAAGATTAGAAAAAAGATCTATCACTGGATTATTGTAGACAGTTCTTATGTCCATACTTAAGAGACTAACAAATTTCAAATGAGCATGGACCTAAAAATGTTGTTTGAAGTCTGGTGCACCTTCTTATAATCAAGGTAATGGCCAGTTAATTGAGAAAAAATACATAATGGATTACTGTACCTAATTATAATCCATATGTGGAAGAAACAATAAGCTCCAGATTGCTCTTTAATGAAACACAAGATACTGAGGAATCAAAAATAGAAATGAGGAATAAAATATCTTTTAAAAGGCTAAAACAAAATGAAAACTGAAATTTACTAGAAGATGAATAGTACTAATTTTAAAAAATCTCTATCCTTTCAACTTGCTTTTCAAGTAAACAAATTACTGGGTACAAGCAACTGGTGACCTGTGTAACAGAAATGGAGAAACTCAGGATGTGCAACACTGTCAGACTAGTCCAATCCCATTCTTCACAGCCAGATCAATTAATGCAATTCAATTAATCCCCTTTTTGATTAAATATTTCTCAATAGGCACATAAAATGTCAATTGATATGGAAAACCTAATCTATTAATACTAACTAAAGCAAGAATAAAACTGTGGCTCACAGAACTAAGTACAAAGGGAGAAGAAAGGAAATACAGACTTTTTTGCAAATACAGCATATTAAGAAAATAACCTGATAAATGTGTGTTGCCAAAACTGTCACTGCTCTAAGACAAGACACAGTGTATAGAATGACTTGGCAAACTGTTAATACAGAAACATACAAACAGTATTTATTGGACCAAAAAAGCTCATGACTAACCAGCATAGTGGGTAAACATTTTAGGCTTTGAAGTACAGGGTTTATAATTCAGAGATACAAATGTTATTTTAGGCTTACTGGTGCCTTAGTATGTAACTCGGGCAAAGATAAAACCTCCATGGCTCTTACTTCCCTTCTACTTTTTGAAATGGTTCAATCTTAGCACGCTGTTCTTGAGAACAAAGGAGGGAGATTTAGGGGATAGAAGCAAATTTACCTTATCTCCATCACTGCTATGTTTGAGTTTAGTTTGGCTATTAAGCCTTGCAGCTGCTACCCGAAGCATTCCTACTTTTTAAAGCACTGTCTTTACAAGTTCTACATTGGTCAAATTCAAATAAAGCATTGCCTGTGAGTGGTCACTTTCTTCAACCTTCTCTTCACCCAACAGCAAATACAAAAAACCAACTTTGTTGTCATATTCCAAAACAGCTACTCCGTTTCCTGTCTCACTGTCACATTTTTTTCCTCAAAAAAAGCTAACATTTGCCATTTCAGCTTAGCGGGGTTCAGATTTCACTGACATGAGAAATGTAACTCTTCATTACTTACTCAGTATATTTTGAGTTTCACTCAAAATTATGTAGCATAACGGGCTAATCTTTCTACACTTCTGTAGTGTGTTCTCAGCTTTTCAGTCCTGAAGTGCAGTTATACAGAGCTGCTGCAGAGTCAGGGGAATCTGGAAGTCACTTGGCTATGCAGAGCACTGTGTGAAACCTGCACCGCGGCACATACAGCTCCAAGCTCTGCATGACTGGTGCTATCAAGAAGGAGCCCCTATGAAGAGACTAAGCAGTAAAGCAAAGGGTTTACAGAAGTTTGCTAAGAAGAAAGGTGTTGAAGTCAGCCAGGAGTGAAAAGTGGCTGGGAAGTGCACAGGCATACATGGCTGAAGGGCTAAAATGCAGCCCCTTCCATCCACTCTAGATCCCCAGACAGGGGCTGAGTTAGGCATCGAGGCCTTGCTAGCTGTTCCTGAAGTATGCTGAGATACTTGTGGCTTCAAATATTGCTGGAATATGAGTGAATGTACTAATCATGTTCAAAATAAATATTTTCTTAATATAAAATACTGGTCTTAATTTAGTTCATCAACAATCAGCACTGAGGTATCATGTAGCAGGCAAAAAGAGTTACTAAGATTTACATCTTAGTTGTGGCTTTTCTATTGCTCTCTGTTGCAAGCTACATATGTGCTTTATGTATTTTAATATTCTAAATATATTTCTATTGTGGTAATCCTCCACAATTTTGGAAAACAAATACTCTTAATGCTAGAGAGCTGTCTGTTTAACAAAGCCACAAGAGCCATATATGCTATGGCTTTTAATAGCTGTTTTCTAAACTCTAAAAATTGCTGAAGAAGAAACATTTTCTGTTGGTTTTATTCTCCTCTTTCTTCATACATTCAAAATTTCTAGTTTCTAAAATCTAAATCTGAAGAATGACCCTACAACAAAGAAGCTAATAGATAAGGGGGAAAAAAATCTTTTAAAGGTCTCAAGCAAGACATTCAACATTTTATTTCAGAGCCAAATGCTTTGTCTAGGGAGATCTCCAATCCGGTTCCTTAACTCAATGAAGATTATACACAGCATTACTGGCCCGTATCACCCATGGAAAGACAGACCCAGAAGAGACATTCTGTGTCACAAATTCTGAAGCCTATACAGCAAGGACACTTTAGAGTAGATTTTGTATTTTTCTTCCATTATATTTTAAATATTCTATTCTATTATTTTATTACTCAGATCGATAGAAGAAGGAACACAGCTCCAGAATTCCTTCCTGGAAGTTAATTACAATGAGGTGCTTGGGAAATCTGAGCATTTAATTCATACCCTTCCATCCAGCTTTCCTAAGACTGCCTGGGCTTGCATATACATATACATTTAAATTAAAGGATTTATGCACACAATACGAGTTTCGGTTCCAAGTTGCAAGTTCTTGTCATAGCTGTAATTAATTTTCTCTTAAATTCTGCTTCTGATTTTCATGTACATTTGCATCCACACTGCCTCTTTAGCTTGAAGTCTTTTTGATATATCTCAGGAAAAGAGCAAGACAACATATTACCCAGCCAATGAAAAATGGAGTTCAACTAAAAGACCATCAGTATCAAAAATTAAGGTTTCTTTACCTGTGGCTAACTAAGGAACAGAAAGTATCTGTGGTAGGAATTTTTTTGGGGATGGGGTCAGAATTTACATAGGAATGGGATAGAGAATTCTTCCAGAGTCTGTTTTACCTGAGGTGTCAAGTGAGAACACATATCTTGTGCAATTCACATCTCCAGCCAAGTACTTCTCCATTGATTTAGGTTTGTTTTTCCTTCTAAAAATATTAAATCAACAATCTTAAATCAGACTCAGGAATTCAAAGAGGCTATTTTCAGGGGTTGGCAGGAACACCACTGATGGCAGGATTCAGCCTCCAGCCTGTAGCCAGTATTAGACTGAATTAGGAATATAAACTTACTTATGTATTTACATACCTATACTTATTTCATATAGGTATTTATTGGCAATTCTGTCATGTTTTTTTATACAGTACACAACAGAAATACTGAATAATTGCAAAAGACAACCAAGTAAACTCACTTAACACTTTCAATTAAAAGAAATGGAGAGGGCTTCCTCTTCTCATTTCAGTATGCAGACATCATAAACGTTCACTTAAGAGATTCCTATATGCCTCACCAGATAATCTCTAATAGCTTCCTTAGGAAACATTATACCTTGATGGTAAATTATGCCATTAAAAACAAAGGGATTTACAGTTTTCTTGCATTTCTAAGGTATGTTTCTGATGTATTTGTAAATTTAATTGCCACAGTATAGAAGTAACTTGCAAGTTATCAAGGACTACCAAATATTTGCAACAGAAAAAGAACCTAAAGCAAAGAGATGTGGGTTTTTTAGTTCTCCCTAATCTCAGATTATTTCAGAAGTTTCATCAGAGTGGACTAATTGATGCTGACAGTAACTGAGTAGATGTTACAAAGAATACTTCTGAGCAAAACAACTACAGATTCCCACAAAGTATGTGCATTTACACAGACGCAAATTATGTTTCCTTGTTCTTTCAGTTAATAGTAAATTTAATGCAGAGGTCAATTATACTTCACCCAGTATTATGAACTTGAATCCTCATTTTCCATTACTGAATCATTAATTTAATGAAGCTCTAATTTACCTTGTCAGCATTTAAGAATCTAGACTAAGGGATCAAGGGTTTGTTACAATGTGAGTCCTTGAAAAGATTATTTACAAGCAGCTATTTCTGTAAGCAGTTCTGTACTAAGCGCAAAGAAAAAGGAAGTCAGCTTTCTGGAAATAAAATCTGAACATGATTTAAGAAAAATAATATACCAAACTCAGAATGAAAAAATTGACCTATACAGATAAACAAAAAGTTTTACTGAAAAGAAACCCTGGGTTAAAAAAAAAAAAAAAAAAAAAAAAAAAAAAAAAAAAAAAAAAAAAAAAAAAAAAAAAGCGCAACCTATTTCAAACAACTTTCAATTCAACTTGTTCCTCATAACTCTGGTGCATTCTACCTTGCCTTGCCAAAAATAATGAATCAGAACAGTGAACAGCAGTTAGATTATCAGGGCAGCATGAATTATAGAATAGATAACTGTCAGACTGAAAACTCACAATAATGGCTATAAAGATAAAAGTAGTATTTCAGAATTTGGTCATAGATCTGAAAAAATATGTGTAGATATGGTTTTGTGTAAATTTTAGAGTGGTTTATTTCCTTCTAAAGTACCACTAAGTCCTCAGACCACATGCTGATACCAGAACATTTCAGAAATTTTATGACTTGGAACTTTAGATCAATCAATGATTTAAGTTTTTTTAGAAATATAAGAAAATATATTTTCTTATATTTCTAAAATAATAAGCTATATTATAAGAAATATAGCTTACTTTGGTAGCAGATTATTTAAAGACCTAAAAAAGAAAGCAATTGTTCCCAGCAATTCAAATTGCAATAGCTGTGTGAGAAACTGAAAGTGCTTCCCACCACAGTGAGTACTCTTCTGCAAACTCATGAATTTTTTATAAAAATTATCACATAAAATCACACCCAAATACCAAAGAAAGATGCAGTTACCATGCCATGAATCTGTTGTTTCTGAGTATCAGACTGCTAGGGAGCCCAGCAGACAGAATCAGCTACATTCATTCACCTGTGAAAGCTAATGCACAAAATACTGACGTAGGAAGAGTTTTATCCTTTGAGAGCATTCCTGTAACCACAGCTGAAGTGAGGTCCATCAGGAGAAATCATGCCAACAATTAATTGATTTTTTAAATAATTTACATAGGAAAGCCAGTTTCAAGCTAACAATATAGCCTCTTTTTTCATAAGCATACCACAGACCCACTCCTTCAGAATGTCACAGCTGCCACAATGACTACAACAACTATCAAGACTGGCAGATAGAATACACATCATGCCCCTCAGTCCCATCCTTCAGAGGGAGTTCATACTCCTGATGAATGACTCCTAAGAATCCTTCAACTTATTAGGACATGGTGAGTCCTATCACATCTCTGAGAACTAGACTTGTTCTTGGGTTATGGAACCAAAAATGTGTATTCTATTTCATCTGCTGAAAGCAGTCGGGGAAATGTTCTTTATCTCTTGTAACTCTGGGTGGAGGGGGGTGGGTGCCTTTTGATAATGGGCCAGCTGTTCAAACCAGATGGGGCAGTGTTTCTTATCTCTTTCACCATCTGTCCTCCCTCCAGGGGAATATTTTCTGCTAATGGACCATTAAGACAACCCTAAAAGCACACATCCCCAAAGTAGAACACCCACATTCCATCATTCTATTGTGAGATGCTCCACCCAGTGGAGGGAGCCAACCATTCCTACCTGGATAAAACTGAGACACAGGAACACCAGGTATCTGGCTTCATCCGATTCCTGGAGGAAGACTGGACTCTTCTCACCATCACTGGACCCTTGTTCTACAGGATCATCTCTACTCCACCAGAACCACATCTGCCACTCCAGGAGGACTCATTTTGGACTGCTTACAACACCCTGACCAACAGAGTGTCAGGTTGTAGCTCTGACTCAGTCAGGGTTTTCCAAAATTGTTGTTTGTTTGCTGGTTTGGTTGGGTGGTTTTGTTTTCTACTAGATTTGTATTATTAGTATTCCTAGTAAAGAACTGTTATTCCTATTCCCATATCGTTGCCTGAAAGCCCTTGATTGCAAAATTATAATTCGGTGGGGGTGAGGGGTTTACATTCCCCACTCTAAGGGAAACTCCAGCTTTTCCCTGTCAGATACCTGTCTTTCCAAACCAAGACAACTTGTCAATAGGGAAGTATGAATAAGGACATACCTGAATAAGCACAGATAAATTCAACTCTGAGAGTGCAAGAAAGAGCCCAAATGACACTCCCTGTGCATTAGAAAAATTAAGTCAGAAGAATTAATAGTGTAAAAAAGCCTGAGAAGAGGGTGGAATGAAACCTGTGTAGAGAAATTAACCGAGTAATAAAATATTCACTATTCACACTTTGTTCAAAGGAACAAGGCCGACTGCACAGGTAGAATGAGACAGAGGACAAGAAAAGCTTGGTAGGGTAGATATGCGGTGAGGCAGCTAGATGTCATGTACCAAAATTTGGATTTCTCATTCACCATGAACCAGAAGACAGTCTATGGCAAAATTTTCAAAAGAATCAAGAAAGATTCAAAACAGACCAACAAAACTCACAGTTTTGTACAGCACAGTGTGTACTGATCAACAGCCCATCTCTAGGCTGGCCCACAGATCAGCTCTTCCCACATGGGCAATGACTCAAGGAGAGCATCATTCAGACAGCATGGTTGGTGTCAACTCTGCTACAGAGGCCCAGCTTTTCTAGGTATCCAAAAAGTGCTTCAGGGGCACTACGGAGAACACTGAACTAACTTTGTGTTCCCTTTATAAGTCAACATTCCAGCCATTCTAAGGCAGAGCCTGGGAAAGAGAAGGTAACTACAGGTCACATCAATCTGTTGATTACTGAGAGATCTCTGAACAGGGCAGGTAAAATACACGAGGGAGCTGACACACAGCTACTCCAGATGGGCCATTGTCCCAGTGCTGCTACACGGTCACCAGCCAGTACAACTCACCTACGACCTCTCCCCTCTAATACCTTTCCTTTTGGAGGAAGGAGAAAAGGAAAAGATTAGTGTTGAAACAGTCTAAAAATTTATCTCAAGTATTAAGTAGATGAATTTTCTTTTGTCTACTTTAGGTGCTTCATCTCCTTCCTCTTCCTCTCTATCCTAGTACTCCTCTCTTCCTCTCCCTCATGCTGTTTTCTCATCTTTCCATCTGGGGCTCCACTTTTCCATTATAAATGTGTTCAGTATTCCTCATCTTACAAAATTCTCTGTTCTACCAGCTGTCATGGGTTAACACACAGTTTCGTTTTAGTTAGGACTTTTGAATTTCTTTAGAAAGAACAGACCTATCAGGAACCAGTTCTTGGCTATTGGCACGTGGTTTGACCACTGAGAAAAGAGAATGTGACTTTTGGTAATACCCAGATAAAGCTGATAACGTGTTGGACCCTCCCTAGTTTCTCCTGGAGAGCCACCAGGTAACACGGTGCAGGGGCCAGGGCGGGCCGGGCCGGGCCCAGCCGGGCCTCTGGGAGCTGCTGCCCCGCGGGGGAGCAGCCCGGCCGGCTGAACCCCTTCTCCCCCGGCTGAACCCCTTTTCCCGGCCGGCTGAACCCCTTCTCCCGGCCGGCTGAACCCCTTCTCCCGGCCGGCTGAACCCCTTCTCCCCCGGCTGAACCCCTTCTCCCCCGGCTGAACCCCTTCTCCCCCGGCTGCCAGCGGGGGAGACGGGAGGAAAAGCCCCGGCAGCTGCTTGCTCCTTGGCCAGGGCCGGGAGGAGATGTTCCCTGGCCCCTTCCCGGGCCCCTGGGAGCACCTCTGAGTTGAGCCACCCCAGATGAGACCGAGGAGTGGCAGGGAGAAGGCATCCATCACTCTGTGTACCTACTGAGATCCCGGCTGGCATTTCTGAGCCTTCCCCCACCGGCATGGCTTTGAGATCTTTGCAGCTCCCACTGCCCAGCGCAGGCCTGGGCAGCTTTAACTCTTTCTGCCAGCAGATGGAACTCCCAGAGCTCCGGCCCTCCCCGGAGTGAGGACAGACAAAGGGATTGAACCATAAAGAGACAGAGCATGGAACTGAAGTCAGTGAAGAGAGAGTGAAAAGACTATTTGGGGCAAAGTAGGAGGAGTGACCTAATTTGGCTGGCCATATCTAGTAAACTATGGAGAAAGGACTAGTTTGTTTGTTTGTTTGTTTTTCTCCTTTTCTTGTTTTCATTCTTTTAGTGTGTATGAATAAACTGTCTTTGTAATTTTAAGTAATTTAAGCCTGTTTTCTCTTTATTTTCTCCTAGTCATACCTCAGAAAATAGCAAACACTGAAACCATCACATAATTGGTGCATTGGCCGGGAAAGGTAAAAATTAGCAAACGTGAAACCATTACACCAACCCAGAACTGTCATGAATCTTCTACAATTTTCACCTCAAACTCATCGAACCAAATGCATCCACTCACTAAAGGTCTAATAATCCGTTTGTGGGCCTGACTTTAAAATACGGATCTCCTGCACGTCAATAAAGTTCTTGAAGATCTGTTTCGGGAAAAAAAAAATACAATCTTAATTCTGTTCTCAGTCTCTTTGCTCACTGTTCTGATTAAACTCCACACATCTGTGGTTTTTTGTAATGGCTTCCATTTCAGTTCCTCACTTTCACATTCACAGTGCTCCCTCCTTCCCTCTTATCTTTTGCAAGTCTCACCCAGAAAAACCAGCTTTGCACACACGTAAAATTCCCTGACTGAGCATGGTCCTCATACCTCTTACTCCAAATGAATTCTCTTGTCACACTTAAAATACAATTGAGAGTAAGTTGAAAATAACTGTAAACTCAAACTGAATTTTACAGGAGTGTGATGCAACAAAAGTCTGCAAGAGTTTTCTTTTTTTCCCCCTGAACTTACTTTCACTACAGTATTATCTAAAAAAGGCAATGATTTGTTTGAAGATATTATGTAAAATTTTACCTAAATCTTACTTTTAAAGGTTAAAGGACAGCTGAAATGAAAGATAATATTTAAAGGCCAGAGCAAATTTCAATTAATTACCTCCTCAGGTAATTAAAAAAAAAAACTAAAGGAAATTCTTGCCAGAAAATAAATTACTTGAACAGCTTCAAGCTGCACAAAGAATAAAATCTTCAAGTTAAGAGTTCATAAGCCACTGATATAATTTTTAGCAAAAGACTGCATGCAGCTGAAGCACAGGTTTTTATTGCCACGTCAACATGAACAAAAAGGGAAATTTGAAGGGTCTATCTGATAAAACGAGTTCCTCGCTGAAAATTACTTTGTTTCTTTTATTTGATGTCAAAATCATAGTAAACCAAGGCAATCAGAAGGCATTTCACTATCACTGCTTATACTTTGGTAAGCACAAACAGCTAATGTTTTTAAATTATAGCCTTCTCCACACTAATAACAAAATCACACTAGCTTCTGATTAATCAAGTCATATCAGTTACTCTACTGTTAAGTGAATTGAGATATATACAGCTTCTATCTATATTACTTCATAAATATGCATTTATTAAAATAGCAATTGCCTACCTTTCAAAATACTTTTTGCTTATTATTAGAATGACTGCTGTATTTTTTCCTCTGAGATGAATATGTTTCCATGCCATGTGTACTTAGGCAGATGTAAATTTCTGCAGAGAAACCTTTTAATTTGGATTTTCTTTTAATTTTTTTCTTTTTTTAAGAGGAGAAGAGCAGGTACAAAACAAAGTAGAGTTAGTGAAATGTGGTAGGCAGAAACAACAGATGAGGAATCCCAGAACATTTGATATATTTGTGACAGATGTAGGCACAATCCCAACCAGGGTTTCCAACTCCCACACATACACATTGTAGCCGTATGATGTGCTCAAATGGTAGAAATGTCACAGGAAGGATCAGGGCAGAGTTACGCATTAGGAATGCCTTCTAATGGCAACAGACACTAACCCAAATACCACTCACTTCAACTGCTGAATAGCGATTTTGATATTACTCATACAACTTCCCTCAATTTTAGACAGCAAAAACAAACTCATAGGGCTATATATACGTTGAATCAGCATTTCAGTCACTTACCAACTAAATTCTTCTGTTGTCCTAGCTCAGAACTCATTAAACAAAACCTAATTATCAAGTGCCATTTTCTTAAACACCTCAGAAAGAAACAAGCCCTCACAAGCACTGTGAACTACTTCCCCCTCTCCACCATAGGGCAAATACAGAGTATGTACAACAGGATAGGTCTTCCTGGGAATAGCCTGAATCTCAGTCCAATACCAACAACATGGGTAACATGAATATGTAAAATAAAAAGTTTTAAAATGGGAGATATTAAGACTACATTTTTAAATTGACACTTATTTCCCCCTACACACTACCTGAAATCTTTAGACTGTGGTATTTTCCCCTCTGATTCTCCAGAATGTTTCTACAGGTTGCTTCCAGGTCCTCTGATACACTAGTGAAATCACACAAGGGCAGAGAATATATTAGTTCAGGTATGCTGGAGTTGGATCCTATTTTTTATAAGTAGAAAGGAGAAGCATCTCTTTTACAACAAAGAAGAGGGCATATAAAATGCTCTTTTCATTTTCAGTGCTATCTAGCTAATTTTACATATGTGCAACATAGGCGTAGTTCCTAACACGGAAAATTGCCAGTGCCTGCTTATGCGTCATTTGCATTGAGAAGTGGACTCAGTTCTTAGCCACAAACCTGTGTAGTTAAGATTTCAAATATACTGCATTACTCGGGAATGTTCCCTCCCTCATCCCATTCTTACTGCCCTGGGTTGCTGAGGGAATGGTCTGTGAAGAAGCACTGCAGTCTATTAGATAGATGGCTGAGTGATCCTGACAGAAAATGGGGCATTTGTAATGAAAAGTTGAAAGTTCTGTTTCCCACAATTCCTTTGCATGATTTACAACAATCGTGGTAATTTAAAACTGGCAACCGCAGACCAGAATGCTTGACTACTATTGTTTCAGTAGCACAATCAAATTACCCCTTTTGGGCTTTTACAATTAACTTGTTACATGCATATGTTATCACTTCCTAAACAGTGATATTATCAGATGGAGAAATTCAGCAGGGAATAGCAACAGGAAAAATATTGTGAATATAATTCCTAATCTGAGCCCCAGTGAGAAATTCTTTATCATAATATGCATTTTATG
Source organism: Rhadina sibilatrix (assembly GCA_013400275.1). Classification (NCBI taxonomy): domain Eukaryota; kingdom Metazoa; phylum Chordata; class Aves; order Passeriformes; family Phylloscopidae; genus Rhadina; species Rhadina sibilatrix. The sequence continues at coordinate 135,341 of VWYO01007786.1, forward strand.
CATAAATTTAATTTTAGAAACTTTTATGGTAATCTGTTCTTTTCCATTCCAGTCCTAGAAAAGGAATGAAGGAAGGTCTTTAAAAATAAACATATAAAATTCCTGAACACTAAGATAATTTTATGTATGTTTAAGTAATCCCTCAGGCTCTCAAAGGTTTAATTGAGACTTTAAGCTACAAAGAAACCAACTGCCAAAACTAACACCAGCCAGATACCTTCTTCTGTGCCATGTTAGGATTGTGAATTATGGCAAGATCCTTCTGTACGCACACATGACGAACCAGCCAGAAGTGTAAAAGGTCATTCTTTTCTTACACCCACTTTTTGGATGAGATCTCTCATCAAGATTAATAAACTAATTCCACATGACTGACATGCAGCTGCAAAACACTCAGAACATTACAATAAACATCACTGCACTCCTGTCACTGTGGTATTACACTGAGCAAGAGAGATGCAGAATAAAGCCTTCTTTATGCATCATCTTGAGGAAAAAAAAGATGAATCACACCAGGTAAGCAGCCTAGCAGTACTTGCTCTGTAAAATAACTGTACAGAAAAAAACTAGGGTCATCTGGCACTTTTACTAAGGAATCTGGATGTTTAATAAACCACAGATGTAAGAACTGCAGCGAAGGAAGCTGATGGTTTGTAATAATCAGATCCTTTCCTATCCAAGCAAGGCATGGCATGGCAACAGTGGCAGACACCAGTCCATGTTTACACACTGTCCTGCACAGCTGTGGGTGAAAAATGACCTGAATCTTGTGTGTAGCTCCTCTGTTGCTGCTCAAATCTTCTCTTCGCAATCAGGTTTGTTTTACTATGGTTCTGACCCTGGAGAGACAGCAATCCCTCTGAGGTGTATTTCCCACTTGTTTACTTTGTGTTTGGGATTTCATCCAGCAATCTTGTGGCTTGCTCCTGTTTAAGCCCAAGTTACATCTGCCTAAAGCATTAAGAGAACAGCCCAGAACATCAAACCTTCCACAACTGTAGTTGCAAAAAATGTTTTACTTGTAGTAAAACAAAGATTTTGCAAACAGTATCACGATTAGCTACTCTTAAACACAACAACAACTTGAAAATTTGCCTTCAATTAAATAAATATGATGACTCAAGAAACATTACTATACTGCTATGAGAAGACACTAACATTCAGGTGAGCAGTACCTTCTTGAAAAACCTCCCTGATACTGGCACCTGTGTGGGCATGAGGATCTGCTGTACTATAAGAATCAAGTAGGTACTTAAAACCACCAAATGACCAAACAGTGTTCATTTAAAGAGCATTATTATCCTTCAAAGCATCAAGAGATACTGATTTGGCTTTAACTGCAGAAAAAACTGAAACAGTTAGGTTTACACAAGAGAGCAAACATGTGACCAGATCCCTACCCAGCTGAAATTATTATAGAGGTACAAAACATTATAGAAACCCAGCTGGCTTTGCTACAGCAGTCTTCAAATGAAGAATGAAGAACTCAAGTGAATTTCCCTTATTTTCTCTAAAGTTCAAATGTATAAATTCTTAAGAAGTTTATACGAATGTCAAGTTTAAATAAACCAAATCAATAGGGGAAAAGAATATTTTCCCCTTATAGAAAAGGTTGTAATGGTGAGGAGAAGTCTTTGCCTTTTCTTAATAAAAGATGAACAGAGCCGTTACACTTTTGCTTCAGGGTCTTTTCCTGCTGTTCTCTATCTGTCATATACTTATTCTTAACTGAGAACATCAGGGATTAATGATCCCCTTAAACAGTGTTTAGCAAAAAAATAAAGGTCTTAATATTAAAAAGGAGAACATCTCACAGTGGTATGCATTATACAGCTTAGACATAGCTCAAGAGTCTGACTAATAATAGGGAAACATTCTTAGGCTCTGAAGACAAAGGTTTCATGCTCATAGAATTATCAGAGTTTTCAAGAGTAACACTTGCAATTCTTGGATTTGTTATTTCTAGCCCAAATCTTGAAGAATCTGTGTTTGTTCTTTGTGGTGAATATGCATTTCAGGTATTTCAAAAGCATATGAAAAACATGCCACAGAGGTACAAATTACTATCCTTTTGTTTAATATCAGCCACAGTTATTTTCAGGTGTATTCTCTTACCCCCAAAAAATTCCTGGTATTTCAATGTTATATTCATACAAATCAGTTTCTTTTTTCCATTTAGACCCCTGTTTTGAAAGCGAACTATTTGCCAGCTGCCAGCTTTAGAAAGAAAACACAGAAATATGCAAATTAATTTGCTATTCAACAGAGCCAAGATGAATTGCTCATTAACTATGGGTCAACAGCATGAATACACTCAAAAACTTCCACAACCAATACATTTACCTTCTGTGCAACACAAACTTTCTTACTGAAAGGCAGAGATCTATCATTGTCTATAGAGACTGGGCATGTGGCAAACCAAATAGCTCCAAAAAGAACTACATGACTTCCTTATTATTGCTCCACCATCCCAATTATTTACAAGCAACATTCAGGGTAGCTGTACCACCTGCACTGAGGCAAACTGTTCTGTCCTCTCTTTGGACTGCACAAGGGGACAGGTGCTGGCAGCCCTGACAACATGGGAAGATGGCACTTGCATCAAGTACCAGAGGAGGCATCAAGAGCCACTCAGTGTCCATAGAAGCAGCCTACACACAGTATATCAGAATTCTGCATAATATTCCAGGGGATTTTTAATAGATATGCTGGGGAAAAAAATATTGATTTCAGGTATTTTTCCACTGCAAACTCATGCTGAAAACAGCTCATACTTAAAGCAGTCATCTTGTTTTAAAAAGCACCTAGTAAGTTCAATATATATCACAGGTTTTGCGGGTTTTGTTTTGGTTTTATTTTTATATTTAGGTGCTACTTATGCATATTCTGGTACTAGTGGTAATTGATACATAAAAGCATACAAAAAAAAAAAGCTCACTTTCTGAAAACCAGGACCATTAGAGCCAAGCCTTAGTGTTTTTAGTTTGGCTACTATGTTATTTTTAATACAAGATGGAACTCCACAACACTTCTGAGGAAGCTGCTTTGTATTTATAAACTTTTGAATCCTATTAATTCCAGGCATCACTAGACACAACTGCCCAGTCACACAGTGATGGCCATCAAAAGCTGAGGTGATGCAAGCACTAGGTAGTATGAATACTGCACTGACTACCAAAACCACAGGACAGCACCAAAACACGTACACACACAGTTCAAAGTGTCTTGATGTTAAATATGAAGCTCTGGGAAGACCTTGTTAAGACTAAATTGTAACATTTAGAGATTAATTATGTTATTGAGAGAGACTTCCTAGTGTTTTGATACTACCAGAAACCAATTATACGATATAGTAAGCACAAGAAAAACTTTGTGTGACGTCTCTGTTGGAAAGCCATTAAAAACAGTTTTATGTGATTATGAAATTGAAACTCAGATGCTATTCTCTCCTTTTAAATTAGATCTTCACCAAATCAAGGCTTTCCTCCTGTTCAAAATTCCTGGTCAATTTGGCCTTAGCATCCATCAGGACATTCCTTCCTCCACCACAGAAATTCACCATGGTTGCTGCTTTTTACTCAAAAACATAAGAAAAGTGTCCAGGTCTTCACCACCAGATTGCTGAAACCATAATGACCTTAATATGGAAAGGCAGAAGAGGAGCAAAAGAACTAGTATCACATGCCCCCACTAGTATCACTGGGTGTCAACACAGGAGTATTCCCAAGCACACTGTTCCTGAAAGTATAATTATCCCTTTTCCCATGAAGGCTGTTTATCTCACCGTGGTCCTTGGCAGATCCCTGGCTTGGGTCAAGTCCCACAGCTGAAAACAATTCTTAAGCATGTTTTAAGAACAAAACATCTTAATAGTAAAGAGGTGGCCATTCTGCAGGTCCCAGTTCCAGGTATGCCTAAAGTACCAATCCACAGCTCCCAGGCAGCCATTTCCACTTGCTGGAGACACCAATCTCAGAGGGACGCTGCAAGGCCATTTTTAAGGGGCTGTGGTACAACACCAGGAATGCTACAGCCATGCCTTGTCACTCCATGACCTTAGTCCAAATATCCCTATGGTTCCCCCAAAATATGTCATGCAAGGAGGCTCTCCTGCAGAAAGGACAGAAGGATGAAAGCCAGGTGCTGGTGCTCAGCAAAAGCGCTTGTTGAAAATATTCCTGGCATGGCAGGATGCACAACTGGACAAAACTGGCTGGCCCTCTTTCACACCTGCATAATCCCATGGTGCTGTCAGGAGGGTATCCCAGTGAAGTGATGGGCAACTGCCATGTGAAAGAGCCAGAAAATAATTTTTAATATCCTGAAATGAAATGTAAATATCTCTATAGTTTTAAATACTATCAATTGCACCAGTTGTCAAGCCACTTTCAGCAGAGGTACAGTCTGATTAATAAACAGAAGCTATTAACAAAGACCAAAACTGTAGAGGTTTGTAAGAGAGCCTGCTGGGAATGATGGACAACAGAATATACAGAATGCAAAATTCCGAGAAAATTATGAACCACTATGATCCCATGTTCATTTTGGACCCAGGACTGACAGATAATACCAACTGACTTGATAAACTTGTAACAACAGAGTGCAACAGACCAGCCAAAATACACGTGAGATGCACAATGTGAATAAGGGCATCAATCAGTCTCCAAGCACACAGGAACCCTTAAAGGGACACATCAAAATCAGAACCTAGTTCTCAACAGAATGCTAAATTTAAGTTACCTCTTTTAGTTAACTAAAATATCCTGCTAGATTTTATAGCTATATTTCTAATTTTATATAGTGTACTTGTATTCCTTATTAGTGCTGGATAAAACTGTGACATACACACTAAAAATTAGTCTAACATGCAGTGAAAAGCTGGGAGCAAAAACCACCCAGCAATAAAGAAAGAATAATAATTATTTATTAATTAAACATTTACTAAAAATCAGCAATTAATTCTTTTTCATCCATTCTTTTATGGACTGTTTCTCAGGTCATTTGAAGCAAATCTCACCTCCCACTAGGCATTTCTACATCAGTTAGTGCAAGTAATAAAAAATTATAACTAAATAACTTTTGACGTAAAAATACATAAAGGGAAAACAAATACAGCTATCCCTGATAAACTGATCCCTTTGCAACCATTAAGTAATTCAGCACTAATAATTTAACTACTGAAATGTACACAAAGGGAGATAGGGAAGAGGAAAACATGACACAAATGTCACCTTTCAATGATTTATATCAAGCATTATCCATTCTATGCTAATGGCAAGTAAATCAAAACCTGTAAGGAAACACTAAAGGTGAGAAGGATGAAAGCACAGCATCACTAGATGAAAGCACAACTCCCATCCCTTTTGTAGACAGCAGCAGAGCTGGCCATAGTCTGTATCATGGGACAAAGCTTCAAAACTATGTCTGTACAGTGTGTGCAAATATAAAGCAATAGTAACCCTGAGGAAGGGAGAAGAATGCCATTTCAGCCTTGTGACTAAACCTCAGTTTCTGCACAGCTAAATAAATTATAATTAGTTTCTAAAAACCTCATGATACACAGAGTAGGCAAATTCAGTGTCTTTATTTTGGGGTGGCCTTTTGTGAACTGGACAGAAAATTACATTTATTCAATATCCACTCCTGAGATCATAATCAAAAGTACCAAATGCTTTACAAGAAAAAAGGCAGACAAGGGTTTTGAGACTTTAATACCACTAACTCTATCAAATAAAAAACAATTATCAGAAAACTGAGACCAAATTAATGTCTGGGTTTTTTTTTGTTTTTTTTTTTT
>VWYO01007786.1:145087-161269 GCA_013400275.1 Rhadina sibilatrix
AATTAGAAAAGGCCAAACAACAAAAAAACTGATCACATCTAGGGATTTCTCATGATTCAATACTTTTCTCATTGCTGTATTACCAGATTAAATGTGTCATATTGTGCCACTGATCAATGTAGTGTAAAGAGTTACAGGCTAGGCAGCAGTTTTGCAAGGAGAAGAGGGGGAAAAAAACAGTGGAAATCAAAAGGGAAAAAAGTTGATGAGAAAATGCCATTATCTCACAGGCACCTGGAATTTTGTAGCACGTTAATGGGAGCAGCACATGTTGGAGGGCTTCTCCTTTCCAACACTGCTGCCAAATGAACTACTGTGCCAAAGAGGGCAATGAAGAGAAAATGTTCAGAAAACCTGATCTGCACAGAAAGTTTTAGAGGGTGACTGTTTACAGAGGAGATGCAAGACTTGTGATGGAGCAAGGAAAAGGGAGGCGAGCCCAAAGCATTGCAGCCTGGAAGCCACGCTGTTGGTGATGAAGTAGTGCCTTTCCAGCTAGGTAATAAAGAAAAGCAAATAACCCTGTAGCAGACCCTGTGGAGCTCACTCAAAGGTGCTGAGGGGCTCTGCCAACCCATCCACACAAGAGGTGACAGCTTCCTACGCCTACGCGCTCCGCACACTCTCCAAAGGACAGAGGTGCGTCCACTCAATGCTCACCATGGCACCAGCAGCAGCATTATGTCTGCCACAATCCTTGCCCAAGAGTAGTATCTTGCATGATCAATACCTGGCATTACTAAGTAATAATCTAACAAAACCCTGTCTTTTTCAAGGCATTTCAATATCTTCATGAAGACTGTAAAAACACTTACTTCTCTATTAAAAAAACCTGACAGCAATTAGCCTGGCAGCAAAAAACAGTTTAGTGATAGACTCTTCTGGTGGCATGAAGAAAATTCATTCATGTTGATGTATAATTATACAGGAAGACTAAGATTTTCATTTCTAGTGAATTTGTATCATTTTATGCAATACAAAATATTTTTTATATTTGTATGAAAGCACTTGAAATTACTTGAACTTATTTGGATTTATCTGAAATTACTTTCATTTAGCTGGTTTTTAACTCATTAAAATAATTCTTCAGACTGAAAAAGCTTTTATTTTAAATGTGTTTATCCAGTCCAGCATTTATGAGTTATACAGTCATACCTACTTCTGAGGGGTGAAACTATTACTCTAATACAAGCCCACAAAAGTTGGAACTGGCTTGATTTCTTGAAAAATTTCATTTTTCCAGAAAAATTACTATTTATTTCATCCAGTCAGAGGCAAGCTTATAGTGAAAAGTTTATACACGTCATTGCACAGAAGAGACTAAATATCTTCACTATAAGTTTAGAATTTCAGGATCCCTGTGCTGTCATATTTTATCAGGTTATATTCAAAATTCCTTTAAAACCTCAGATTTCATAAAAATATTTTCCTACAGCTATTTTAGCAAGGTACAAAGAAGCAACTAATATTGGTAATCATTGTATTAGGAATACGGTCTACAAAAGCACAAGTATTCACCACGCAGCACAAGCCACAGGTGACTGTATTTGTTTTGTTCAGCACCATAAATTATCCTGCTATTCCTGAATGCTGCCAGCTCTCCAGGGCAGGTATCTTCATATTTGTTTAGCACAGCTGACTGAATTGCAAACTATGGCTGTGGCACTGTACAAGTAATAAATTATTGTCACCCAAGGCAAGAGTCTTTGCTCCTGTTTATCACAGTAGACAGCACATTACCAGCAAAATTCAGCAGATACCACTGAAAAGCAGGCACTAAACTGAGGTGGCTGAGGTAGGCTTGCACTTCTCATAGTCTGTTGAGTCTTTATAGAAGGGAAATAACAATTCAGGTGTCTAGTGGAGACAATACTACATCATGTAATACTCTTCAGCAACTTTAACAAACTTTGGAGACCACCCACACAGACAAGCTACCATTAGGTCACATTTCCCATGTGCTGGCTGGTACACGGCGCTGGCAAAAAGCAACTTTGTGCCTGGCCAAAACCGACCTTGCTGTGGGCTGCTGCCAAAAGGACTTGACTAGCCCTTCTTGGCGACAAAGCAGGCTCCTTGCCACAGGCTCCCAATCTCTCCTGGTACCAGGCAGTTGTGGGACAAGTTGCATCAGCCCGGTGAAAACTAAGCTCCCAGCCAGGGGTGCAGCTCATGCAGCCTACACTACAGCCCCCATGACAGAGAGATGAGAGCCACTCCAAACAATCAATCTGGGCTTTAATTTGCAGCCATAAGCCGTTGAGTGTAATTTCACATCTGAATCTACTCTAAGCAGCCTGTGTATTGACATACACCCCACAAAGCTGCATGAGTCTTAATTTCAGTGACTGAAAATTTACATTCAGTCTGAAGAACAATAGCTATTTCAGGAGATAACAGGCTTCCAATACTCTGGCACATTTCTAGAGTAGTCAAGCTGTCCAGTGACTGTCAAGAAAGAACAAAATCTAAAGAAGCAAAGGAAATGCGAGCTGAGAAACTCTTTTCTTCATTGGTGCAGTTTCTATTTACCACTAGCCTCAGGTGAGTTACTGTAGCTCCGCTGGTAGCAAATCTGAAGGGTCAGAACTGCAAATCTGCTTCTCTGTACACATTTACAAATTTGTGCATACAAAATCTGATATGCAAACACAATGTTTTCCTTTGGTAAAACATGCCACAGTATTCAGAATACCTGCAGGGAAAAATAATATACTTATATGCTTTGAAAATAACAATATGTTTGATGATTAATTTCCAGTTATGAAATGCAATAGTTTTACTCTTTCAAGAGAAAATGCTTAATGATAGTAAGAGACAAAGCAACTCACTCTTTCAGAAAGGAGTAAGTTATTATGTCTACACATTTCTTTCTCCCAATAGTTTTCTACCTCACAGAATGACAGAATGGTTTGGGCTGCAAGGAACTTTAAAGGTCATCCAGTTCCAACACCACTGCCATTGGCAGGGACACCTTTCACTAGACCAGCTTTCTCAAAACCCTATCCAAACCAGTCTTGAATTCCTTCAGAGATGGGGCATCAACCACCTGGGCAACCTATTTCAGTGCCTCACCACCTTCACAGTAAGGAGTTTCTTCCAAATATCTAAGTTAAATCCATTCTCTTTCATTTTAAACACATTCTCCCTTGCCCATAACTGCCTGCCTTTGGAAAAAGCCCCTCTCTGGATTTCTTGTATGTGTCTTTATTTTTTTTCTTATTATTATTTTTTTTTTCTTCTCTTTTCCAAGCCTAGCTTAAAAAAAATAATCAAATGTATTTTCCTGTCTACAAAACACCCAGGAACATGCCAGAAAGTAATTAGGAATGACAAGCATATAATGACATACAAGCTGCAAGTATTCAGTTTTTAGTCTGGAAAATAAAACACTTAACGGATATGGAATGCTTTTGCTCCAGCTCTTTTATGCATAGCTGGCATGACTGATCTGAAAAATAAGAGAACATGTGCCAGTCTACTTTTCAGGCAGAGTTCAAACAACAGAGAAATTTAAACAGAGAAAAGAAAAAATTGGACTAACCACACTGGGCGACTGAACTTTGCAGAGCAACAAGCATATACAAGGGCCTGCAGTAAGTCCCCACAAAGAGACTGGTTGGTACTTGAAGCCTGCCAGATCCCTATATTTGTGATAGACCAAATTTTTAGCCATTCTGAGACTGGTGAAGAAGTGTTTTTTCTTGCAGATAAATGATCATATGGCAGAGATAAGAGTTACAAGCTAAGATTATTTTAGCGGATACCTACTAGTGGTATTTTAGCTTTTTTGGATTTATAAAAATAACTTTTAAATAATTTTGACAGCCCAATGTGATTTTTTTCTGAAATTATGCTGAATTTTGAGCAAATGCTTAGAGATCTAGTACAGTATGGAAAACTTAATATATACAGATTTGCTAGTGAGCAACAGGATAGACTGACACCTTGACTAGAAACTTTCCCTTAAATCTCAACAGAAGCAAAGCTCTTCAAGGTCAGCTTGCTGATGAACAATGGAGGAAAATTTTATGATGGAAAAAAATTGTGTTTTTTTTTTTTTTTATTGTGCAACTTGGCAGCAATAGGTTATCAAAGATGTATCTGTCCCAAATAATGCTGGCACTGTATTTCAACTACTTAGCAAAATAGCTGTGTAGCATATTATTATCCTGTGCCTCATAGGACAGGCTTGCTGCCAACTGGGTCATACAATAATCAACAAACCAGACTCTAGAAAGGATTCCAGATTCCTCCCAGCAGCACCTACCATTGAAGCAATCAAATATACTTAGTGAATATGGTGCTGGACTGTGCAAAGGGGTCTGATCATCAGGTAACGTCACACTCAGTCATGAATCTTTAATTCATGTAAACCTTAGCTCATGCTACTGCCAAAAAGAACAGCTAGAAGAAGAGGAATAGTCTGTTTGTAGGCTCTTGGGTTGGATATGCTATCTATGAAACACAAGCAACACCTGCCTTATTACTAATTCCAAGACTGCATAAAATCGAAGAGCACAATACATTCAAAACAACACCAAAACACACAAGTATTCCCCTCTTCCAAGAAGAAGAAAAAAAAAGTATGAGGTTCTGCTATGGTTTGGAAAGCAGTGCCATGAGCAGAGGCTTCGAAGGCTCACATCTGGCTGAGGTCTTTCTGAGCTCACTGCAGAGCCTCCCATGCAGTCATGGACAGAGTTATGGCTCCATTCCTAGCCACAAGCTCCGTATCGCTTCCAGGAGCTACTGCTCAGGAAATTCAGACCAAATCTTACACTCTGATCCCACAGTCGGTGCTACAATACCTTTTTCACAGCTACACTGAAATCCCAAACAGAAATCCCACAGCTAACAGGATAAAGGTGAGAAAAACTTCCCTCAAAAATATAGCTTCTACCTGCTTGTCATTCAAACTGTAGAACAGTCCACAGGGTATTAATAATCCCATAAAACAACTGGACTGATAATTAGCTTTGAGCAATTTCAGAAAACTAATTCCCAGCACAGTGGTTGCTGTTCTCTCTCATTCAGCATGAGCATCTGGCAACAAGTGATTCCACTGAGTAATCCTGGAAAAACTTGGAGACATTGTTTTGAATTTCCTTCACAACCTCTCAATGCCCAACCGTATTAACAGCTGAAGAGAAGCTACTCTTGTGGGTCTTCCTGAGCCCACAATAAATATTTCTAGTGGTCTGTGTAGCTCTTTTTTACCATTTCAACATTTGCTTAAATTTATAACAATTAAATTACCATGCTCTACACAGTGATTTGCTGGTAATCCAGGGAAGAGCAGCCAGTACTTAACAGCCATGGTTACATCTTTTGAGCCAAACAGTATCAAGAAGTAGTAACATTACATAAAATCTGTAACAGCTAAAATCTGTAAAATTATCTGCAGGTAGTTCCCTAGGGCCTTATGTCATTTCTCAGAAAGGAATTACAATGACAGTTTTCAAAGCATCATTCCTCACCCACCCTACACACCATGAGTCTGCAAAGAAAAAGTCAAAGGAATATGAGCATTTGTTTTGGCTTTTTCAAATGACAAAACAACATAATGAATGGCATTAGTTCTTTCCTGTAGTAACTGAAGTGCTCTGCCAAGACAAAAACAAAGAAATGAATGGTAAGAGCAGTAGGGATCAAAAGTCAATGCAAAAAGCCGATAAGCAACTATTTATAATGTAGAACGCACAAAAGGTCAGTGCTGTTGAGGCAGAAGTACTTACCCTCCATCCTTGATCTACATTGTTAGAATTACTTGATGTCTCAGCCTCTTCATGCATCCCAGAAAACTTACACAAGGTAAAGTATCGATACCAGCCTGTTAAATGTCTTTTTGATACTTCTTCTTGTCATTTTTCTAATGCCTAAATTCCTCCAGTACTGTTTGTGCGATTATAGCACCCATAAATGACTACCAGTCACTTGTGTATGAACTGCATCAATGGAACAAAACACAGATTAACATTCATCTTGCACCAGAAAATGCCTCATTTCTGCCCAGTAATTGCCTTAATTAATACAGCTGTTTGTTCAGCTTTCCTGCTCTTGTCTTATTAGCAAGTTTCCACCTCCATTGGTGCCACACTTCTACTAGCTTCTGCAGCTCAGCTCCCCTCTTAGGGATGCACACACAACATACGGGGTAGATCATCGTCTGCTTCTCTGGTATTGGAGGCCACCAGTTGCTAAGTTCATCTACAATAGTCCAAACCCAGAGAGACTTCAATTTCTGCTCAGCAGAAGGAAAGGGAGAGGAGCTGGTGAGGAACAGGGGGTGGCAGCTGTGTTTGCAGCCTGCTGGATGCTCAGCTGAAGCCACAGCTGCCATCTCTGGCTGAGCATATCCAGCACTTTCCCCAAGTGGTTTCAGCCTGTGTTGTCTGAAAGGCTCCACAAGGCACAGCCTTGTAAACAAGCACACTGCTTCTAACCAGGTATTTTAATAACATTTTTTAAGAGTACCTATCTGTATGCTTAGGATAGGGAGTGATCAGAGCATCTGCAAAATACCAATCTACTGGGATATGAAGCAGCACTGAAAAGTCCCGAGAAGAGAGAGCTGTATGACCTGCAGGCCCCAAAGCCACAGCTGAGGCTGTTGCTCTATAGTACTGCTCAATTGTAATGGGAATGAATGTACTTCTCTACTTTTCAAGATATTTGGTCAGAGCAGGTGTCCAAGATGTAGAAAGTGGAAAGGATAATTCTTCTTTTGCCCAGAAAGCCACAGTTCTGCTTCTTGTAAATGGGATTGCATAGATGAACAGTTCACATAAACAGTCACAGCCTTTTGTAAGATCAGGTTCCCAGGAAGGAACCTTTTAGGAGTTTAAAAACTCCAGACAAAAAAGTAATTAGTGAGAGACACCTCTTTTATTTCAGCCCTAACAACAAATCGTAGCAGTCCTTTTTTATTGACAGCTTATATTTTGTTTTCACAGTCTAGCATTAGTAAATATAAATATAAAATATTAAAATATATTCACATCAGTTAATATCAAATATATTTTATATTATAGAATATATTAAGCTCACATATAAAATGAGTAAGTGAATGACATTAGCTGTTTGATTCAAAGATACCATCTTTCTGTTCCCTCTGTTTTTATGTGCTGTTGCACTGACAGGCTGCTAAAAAATACTGCAACCAATATGCCATTTGGAAAGCATAGCAATGCAAGCCACTGACAAAATCAGTCCTACACTACCAAAAATATTTCTACTCCTAGAATAGGTCAATCCATGAAACACTATAATCTTTACAATAATAAGAATTTTAAAAAAATTAAATCAGTATGAAAATGTACTTCTGGGTGCCATTCAAATTACATTAGAATTTTTTCATCATCTTGAGGAAGCCAGGTTTTTTACTGTGTTTTAGTCCAGTTACCCCAAACATCCTTAAATAAATCATTACTCTTGGTCTTAAACATGTTCTTTTGGTTACTGGCCACATAATGTTCAGTTATGCGTTCACATAAATGTCCACTTAAGACAGTGGAACCAAATGCTTCAGAGCCTATAACTTCAGTCTTTCCAACAACCATTAGTTCCCCAGGCTTTCATCTCCTGGTCTTCCTACTTGAACGTCCATTTTGTTTCACAAATTATCCAGAATCTGTATGCAGTCCCTGGCTCTTGATCCTTCAACCGCTTCTCCTTTTCTGCATGATTTAGTAAACTGAAGCACTGAACACTTTCGAACACTGTGAAAACTTTCTTCCCTCTTTTAATTGAAGATCTCCTGTGATTATCTTGCTTCCCCGTTGGGTTGAAACCATAAGCCAAAATTATTTTAAAAATTATTTTAAAAAATCTGCAACTCCCACTTCAGCAAAGAAAACAGAAGTATGACTATAGAAGGTTCTGCATGAAGATTCCCATTATATCATTCAATGTCAACGTGAACAACTAGTCAGAAGGAGTGTCTCTTCCTAAATCCTGTTCTTTCCCTTTGATGGATGGATTTTTTATTCACACTGGCTCCACAAAGCTCCCTTAGGTTCTTATGGAGAGAGCTCTTCACCTTTACCTGAAGTAGTAGAACAGGAGAAGAAAAGGGACCTGAAATGATTTTCACAATATGCCTGATTACCTTAATAAAAGATTGACTTTTTATATCTGAAAGAAGCACAACATAACAGGCTACAACACTGGGTACAACAGTGAACAACATTATTTTTTCCATCATGGCATTGAGTGCATGCCACAAGCTGGATCAAAGGGCCAAATGTATTGCTTAATTCCCCTTTATGTTGGATACAGGTCCTATACCTGCATTATTATCCACCATGAGCCTGAAAAATCATGGAATCACAGAAATATTAAGGGTTGGAATGCACTGTAAAGATCACCTAGCCCCAGTCTCCCCTGTCATGTGCAGCAATACCTCCCACTAGACCAGGCTGCTCAAGTCTTTATCCAACCTTGCCCTAAACACCACCAGGCCTGGGGCATCCATGGCTTCCCTAGGCAACCTGTTTCATCACAGTCATAGTAAAGAATTTATTCCTTATATGTAACCTAAATTTCTCCTCTTTCGGTTTGTTCCCATTACTCCTTGTCCTGTCTCTACAGTTCCTGATAAAGAGTCCCTCTCCAGCTTCCCTGTAGGCTCTTTCAGATACTGACAGGTTGCCATGAGGTCTCCACACAACCTTCCTTCTCCAGGCTGAACAACCATGACTTTCTCAGCCCATCTTTTTAGGGGAGGAGCTTCAGTCCTCTTATCAGTTTTGTGGCCTCCTCTGGACTTGTTCCAGTAGTTCCATGTCCCTCCTAACTTGGAGACACCTGGGGTGGACATAGTGCTCCTAGTGGGGTTTCATAGGAGCAGAATAGGGGGCAGAATTCCCTCCCTTGACCTTCTGGCCATGCTCCTTTCAATGCAGCCCAGGATTCCCTTGGCTTCCTATGCTGGGAGTGCACATTGCTGGCTCATGGTGAATTTTTCATAAACCACCACCCCCAAGTCCTTCCCCACAGGGCTGCTGTCAGCCACTTCTCTGCCCAGCCCGTGAGTGTGTCTGGGATTGCCCCAGTGCAGGTGCAGGGCCTGGTACTTGGCCTTGCTGAGCTCCCTGAGGTTTGCATGGTCCCACCTCTCAAGCCTGTCCAGGTCCCTGTGGATGCCATCCCTTCCCTCCCCTGTGTCAACTGCCCCACACAGCTCAGTGCCAGCAGAAACTTGCTGAGGGTGCCCTTGATCCCACTGTCCATGTCACTGACAGAGGTGTGGAACAGGCCCCAGGACTGACCCCTGAGGGGCACCACTCATCATTGGTCTTCATGTGGACAACGAGCTGCTGACCACAACTCTGAGTGTGGTCATCCAACCACCTCTTTATCCACCAAGTGGTCAATCCATCAATCTGTGTCTCATCAATTTACAGACAAGAATGTCCTGCAGTACAGTGTCAAACTGCATAAGCCTACATAGACAATATAAGTTGCTCTGCCATTGTCCAACAAACCTGCAGCTCCATCACAGAAGGTCATCAAATTTTGTCAGGCAAGACTTCCCCTTCGTATAAAGCCATGCTAGCTTTACAATGATAAATAAATATTATTGTTCCTCTTGCTTCAATGCAAGTCAGGCAGGCCCCCCCGCACCACTCAAAGAAGTGAATGCCATGCTTCCTTAATGTCAGCACCAGCACCTCTGTGGTCAGCTAGAGCCCTGGGAACCATCAAGCAGATTCCACTGTAGTTAACCCACCTGTGTGTGCCTTGTGGTGGATGAAATTACACGCTGCCAAAAAAATCTGGACCTAGTACAACCAAAGAAATTAATTTTTTCAAAGCTACCTATTATTTCAAGGAAATTAGCTGCTCAAACAAAATACTTATCCAAGAACCGGCCATAATGAAGCACAGGCTTCTTTACAACAGTGACTTCTTTTTCTGAAATGTTTTCTCAACTGATATGGCCATCCTAATTAAAGCACCTCAGAGCTGGAAGATACCAGAGCTCATCACACAGTCCCACAAAAATAGCCTTTCTCTCAGGGAAGTGGAGGGCTGTTTCTCCCCCTCTCGGGCTGCAGTCCCTCCGTGCTGTACACACTGTCCTGCAGCAGCAGAACTGGCTGGTGTACAGCCGGCCAGCAGTGACCGTATCACGTAACAGGCACCTCTCCTGTGCTGTGTTTGTTAGCAACACCCAGCACGAGCAGACCCAGAGGCTCACTGCCGCTCTCCAAAGGTCAGAAATCACAGCTGAAAAGTGTAAAGCACTGTCTCACACACTCCTTCTGATCCTACTGCAAAAACATTGCACCTGTAAGATAAGCTCATTCACACATGCTAGACCAGTAGGCTGGCACTATTTGGAACAAGCACCAGCCTGTAACATTTCAGCTGCATGTGTTGCAGTTATATCTGTGCCCCAGCCAAAACCTGCAAAAAGATTCTAGAAAAAAGCAGGATTTCCCACTGCACCCTGCAAATCATTCCTTCAGGTGGCTCAACTCACCTATTTTATGCCCAAAGCCGCAGCATAGGCACAGCTCACCAGGCTTGATCTATGTGTCCTATCAAAGAGATGGCCTGGTAAGAGTCCTGACTATGTTGTATTCTACTCTGTTTACTTAACATATGACTTAGTCCTCAGAGCTACTCTGTCTGACTGCAAACCGTCACACTCATTATGAAAGCTATGGTTTTCTTAGAGGTTTCTTTTTAAGTAAAAGTTCCACAGTGCTCCTGATATACTGTAACAGGCTCAGCCATAAAATGCAATCAAAACCCAAAGATACAGCAGCTTTTAATTACTGTTCTTTCAGTCCTCATATCAGATCTTCCTTATTCTTGGCAGAAGAGGTAAAGTTTGGTCCCTCAGTAACCACAACCAGTCTTCCTCAATCCATGCAAAGCAAGGGACAAGAGCCACCATCTAGAAGGAATCCTGTTTTGTTTTCACTCACTTTTTATAGCATCACATAAAGCCATTAGCAATGCCACATATCATCAAAACATCGAACAGTTCAAGCTCTTCTGGATGAAAACAGTAAACAAGGCATTGCCCAGAACAATTATAAAGTAGGCTCATAACATGGCTCTTGAGCAAACACAGTTTAATAAGCATTCCGTAACAAATTCAAGCAGTATTTTAAGTCATGCAACGCAGAGCCCAACTCATTCTCTAGATAGCACTAACATTATGCAGCTATGAAAAAGGCAGGCAAAAAAAGAGAAACACAAAAAAAAAAAAAAAAAAAAAAAAAAAAAAAAAAAAAGAAAAAAAAAAACCAAATATCAGAAATCAGACTCCTTGCTGCAGCTGAGAAACAGGCATGTAAGGCAGACACTAACTGCATGCCCATTTAACTGAGATAGCTGCAATAAAATGTGATGGTTCTTTCAGTCTGTTTCTTCTGTCCTACAGGCTGTGTTTCATGGTCAGACTATCCCCAAACTCCAACAGGCAAAAAAAAGGAGTTGTTTGGCTATACCAATAAGGTTGTATAGATAGACTGTGTATGGATTACACCTCCAAACTTTTGCATATTGGTCAGGCAGAAAGATATCTGTTCACAGAACTAACACAGGTACATTTTGTACCAACCAGCAATGAATCCTAGCAATTTACTGCAATATGGAGTTTTACTCATCCTGTTTTCTCTTGAGTCAGTAAAAACTCAAATTCTATTTAAATGCTTAAATGCTGTAACATTATACTTGTTATTAATAATCTCTTTCCAATCCCCTCAGAGTTGTTGTCTGTTAACTACTGACTTTTTTTTTGTATAAAATTACTATTGTACATCCAAAAGAATATTTCATGTTTGGACCGACCACTTATAAACAGAGTTTGAAGACCATAATGGATTTGTGACAGTATTTAAAGAGCTTTTGAAGTTCTAAATATTAATTATCTCCATCTCTGTTAATGTCCTATTTAAATGCAACTGATTATTTGTATTTATGTTTTCATATATCAACTTTGTTCTAGGATTACAAACAATAAGCTTATTAAGTGATCAGAGGCAGCAATCTGCTGCCTTAATGAGCACAAAGCCAGCAAAGTGTCTTTGCTTTGCACATTCTGAGTTCAGTTTCACACATTATGAACCCATCTTCAGCAGTAACTCTGTGGCTGATGCAGAGGCCGAGCAGGTCTAGCGCTGTAATACACTAATGCTCTCAGTCTCGCTAAATGGCTACAGAAAAGGAGAAACGGGGAAGCATAAATCATTCCACACCAACAGAATGGGTGCTGTGTTCATTCTCTTAATGCAGGAAAGTTAAAATTTTCTGCTACACTTACCAGAGTTTCATATCCACTCACCAGCAGTCACTGTGCAGAGTTTTTTGTCTCCACTTCATCTCCAGCAGCCCTAAATCACCTTCCCCCACAGGACCACGATCCCACGCAGTGGATCCCTTCCACACAACCTAACTGCTACCATGGGCCCAGCAGGACAAAAGACTATGTTGCAGACTGTGTCGCTACAAACAGGAGTACTTTTGTAACTTTAATTTATAAAGCTGAACATGATTTAGTAGGTATGAGTGTTGGCATTGCAGTCTGGATCTCTTGGCAAGTCAAAAGACAAACATAAATGGTTTAAATTAGTATGGTAAGTATGAATAGCCTGGCAGATGGAGTTTTAAAACTCAGAAACGCTTGACTACTCATAGTAGCTACTGAGTACATGTAACTATACCATAACTGTACCAGTACATGTACTGGTAACAAAGTGGGCAATATTACATCTGAAAAGTTACTTTGACCCAAGTGTCTGTGCACATACACCCACCACCAATTGTGTTTTCCAGTAGTTATTTCTTCCGCAAGAGTAATTTTAATTGTATTTTGCATCCTCACATCTGAAATACCCAGCAAATAGCAAGGTACATTATATTGTTCAATTGAGACATTAAATTCCACCCTGTTGCAAGTCACCCTGCTACTGCGAAGCATTTTTGAAGTTTATACTGACTTCTTAATAATGAAGAAAAGAACTAATTTTAGTAATTAAGGTGTTGTTTTTTTTTCAATAGAATACGTGCTTTCTAAAGGTCAATAAAATATGTGGTTAAATGTATTTTTAATTCATAATTTGCAGTACATTTGATATGGACAACATTGATCTCTTTCAGAAAACGGCCTTTACAATTTTCTGGAAAAATTGTTTCGCATACACTAAAACCAGTTCTTTGATAAGAGGATGCTTGTTCCATCTCTCATGAACTAAAATGATGTGTAAACAAACACCCACCTCATACAAAGATTTAAACTAAGATTCATATATGGTAAAGGAAGATTTCCCTTGTGATAAACAATTTGAGCACAAAGTGTTCCTTCAAGTCCTGCCATAAATCTGTTCCTGCCAAGCTAGTATCTCATTGCATCAGCCTTTTGCCTTCGCCACACCAAAGCAGCAGCCTTACTACCTCTCTCCCTGTTTTCCTCATACTGCCCTCTCCCCAGAAGTACTACCTCAGTTCCATTGGGCCAAAGAGTTGTCCTTCCATCAGACAAATATTTGGTAACAAGATAAGAAAAGCCCTTTATTTAAAAGAAACCTGACCCTCTAAGCTAACCTATCATTGGAGGACTCCCGTGTGGACTGAGTAGACTCATTATTACACTGCTGGTAGCCTTGCCCTTTCTTACCCCACCAGCTTTATCTCCCCTTCTTGTTATTCCTATAATTTTTATTCACTTGCAATGCTTTAGAATAGTTTTGACACATACCTTAAGATTCAGAGATCTTCAACTGCGCTGAATGCAAGCAAGTGCTGTTGTGTCTGATAAAACACTTATTTTCAATAACAGAAGAGAAAAAGATCAAAGCATTCTGCCTACATTAATAACAAAATATTTGCATCTTCTATTTTATTAGTGGAAATCAGGCATTTCAAATAAGATACATGATGTTATATTTATTCAATTCAATGCTCCTTCCAATAGCACAAGATAAAACACAATTTCTGCAGCAAAAGCTTAATTTAACAGGAGCATGGCCTAGCTCCAGTTAATGTAAGCACTTAGACATGTACATACAGTCAGGTAAAAGAGACCCTCTAAGTGGAAGTTATACTCTAAAAGCACCACTATATACTCATACTTCCTCAGTCTCCAGTTTATGAAATGGAATAGTACCAATCTATAAATGCGAGATTTGCCTTCAGAGGTTTTGATCATTCCTTACTGGAAGAAGGCACAAGAGGTCATATACAATATCACATGCTACTTCAGTTTGTAAAGATGTTTAGAACTGAGCTCTATAGATTTCCCCAACACATCCAGAGTGGCACAGACACCCATGTACTCTCTGGGAGCAGTGCTATGGACTGCCTCTACAGGGCCCTTGACTTTTTTACACTTGAATGGTGCTACACTGTGCTGTGCAAATACATTAGAGACTGGGAGAGGAAACAGCCCACAGTAATGAAAACAATGATTGACCATACTCAGAGATATTCAAAATATTTGGTGGGTGTCTATAACTTCTCCATACATTAGTGCAAGTTTCAGCAGTTATATATTTGATAAAAGTACCACTACCACTGCTTACTGGCAATGTTAAGAAATTACTCCTCAGAAGGACTGCAAGCTGTCTTGTTTGTCAATCCTTCGTAACTATTAGAACACGCTAAGGTCATGAATTAACACGGCAAGTAGCAATTCTAGTAATGCGAGACTGAGATGTGATGGAGATGAAAGACACCACATCGCTCTTCAAACAGTTCAAGCTGCCTGAATAACTTTCAGTAATACTTACATTTATCACCCAGAGCCACAAGACATCTCAATTGCAATGTACTTTAATCTCGATTTTTAAAACAGCGTCTTTTAAATAAACACCAGCATTTAAATACATCTTAGCAAATCTTCTTAAATTAATTCTATGCTCAGCTACATTTTCATTGCTGATGCGAGCGACAAAATCTATGCTATAGTTAAGAGTCTTCAGATTTAAGCTAAAAAGATCTTGACAAATAACCTCAATTTTTCATATCAGTAAGTACTTGCTTAAAGCATTAATAAAATGGGATTCAACTCAAACAGTCGGCTAGTTTTTCAATTGCTTTGTTCTTCCTTTTGACTTAATCAAGACCAGAAAGATGACCAGGTGTAGGTCTTCTGTACTTACTACACAAAGAGGAAAGTTAAGCTGTGACCGAACACCATAAAGTTAATAATACACTGTACTAAACAAAATATACTGTACGAAAAGATGAGAAACAAATTCACATCCACTCACTTGATCTCTAGCATTAGTCCCGTGAGAGTTTGCAACAAGTTTTACCGAAAACGTTACTACGATAAAGCACTAGTTGCTCCTCTGCTATATAAATCCTCTGTTTGCACACTTCTGCTCAGAACGTCAACAGTATTTGTTTTTCAAAACATTCTCTATTTTTTTTTTCTATGCGATACTTACAGCATGCCACACAATAAGAAACAAAATTATGGACAAATGGCATTTAAAAAAGGGTGGGGAGGGGGGGTGGAATTGCAGGGATTGTATAAACTGCAACAAACCATACAGAAGAAAAATTCTGATTAGGTCTATTACAGCGGGGAAGATTGCGACGCTGGCAGCTAATCAACCATTACTGCTCTGCTTTTTAAATCCAAGTCCACATAGAAAAGAGGGTTTCTCTGAAGAAAACTGTTTCTCCAGATCTCCGAAGCTAGGCTTCTCTTCCCCGACACCCCCTCCATCACCCACAGCACGGGACGTGACAGGAATTCTAGCCCCCCGCCCGCCGTCCCAGCCCCGGCCAGAGCTGACGCCGCGGTCCCGGCCCGGCTCCAGCGCCGCGCTGCCCACAGCAGAGGGACACGGGCGGCCCCGCTCCCGGAGCGGCTCCGACAGCGGCCGGGACCGAGGGGCAAGCTCCCGGACCCGCCGCCAACCCCGGGAGCGGGGAGGTGAAGCCGGACAGGAGCGGGACCCCGGCCCGTCGCCCCCGGGGGCNACACCCCTCCCAACACACCGTCCCCCGGCGGCGGCAGCAGCGGCAGCGTTGGCACTTGGTTCGCTTGCCGCAGCCCGCTCCGCGCCTTTCCTGCCCTGCCGGGACACGGGGCACTCAGCGGCCAACTCCTCCTTCACCCCGGCAGCTGCCGGCCGGCCGCCGCGCCGAGGCTTCCCGAGCGGCGAGGGGCAGCGTGTCTGGCGGGGTGGGGCGGCTCGGGGATCGCCGCCG
>VWYO01007786.1:161356-171890 GCA_013400275.1 Rhadina sibilatrix
CGGCTACTGCAGCACACGTCCCGAACGGACGGGCGGCAGGGCGGCCCCTGAGCCAGCTCCGCGCTTTAGGCGCAGTCCCACCCGCGATGGCTATCGGGGGCGAGCCCGGGGCTCAGCAGGGCTAGCAACTGCGTTTTTGTTGGGAAGGCGACGGACACGATTTTAGGGTGAAGGGGGTGTCAGCGGTCGGCTTGCCAGGTGGAAGGGAAGTGGTCTTGGACGGCAGAAAGGATGATGGCACCTTCCGCGACCGGGTGTGTGGCAGCGCACGCACAGGGCTGAGTAGTGTGAGTGTAGAAGGGAGCTAGAGCAAAACAGAGAGCGTCTGCTAGGGATTATCTTAAAACAATAGAAGATTTCTCTTCTGAAAAACAGTTTAGGAAAGAAAACTTTAAAAAGGAGCATAGTGTCATCAGTTTATTTAGGTATCATTTGCATTGACAAAGTACCAGAGGCAGACCCACATGTGCAAAGGTGACCTCAGCAGTGACATGTAGATTTTGAAGGCCCTTGCAGGCCCCCTGTCACCTGTGTGTCCCTCCCCTTCAAAATGCCCCAGCATCTGGCTTCCTCGTAAAACAAAGGTGGGATAAGAGCCCCACAGATCAGTGTTGTAAGAGTTCACAATCATTCAGTAATTCACGAAGCCCCCTTGGAAATTAAGAGGGAATAGAAGAGAATTATATCTCACTCAAGCTTTCTGCTGTGTTTGGAGTACAGGAATAGCAGCGCCAACATATGGAAGTTATTTGACAATAAAGTCTGGGAACAGTGAAGTTCCTAGCGCCTCTGGCTGCTCAGGTCGGTGCTGCCCTTCCCTTGCTATTGAACCAGGTGCTTCCTTGTCTTAGGAAGCTGGTGTTCCTCAAAGACTGACCTGCAAGCAGCAAGTGATCTGTCTTCAGCTGGGCTATTGACCCAGGCTTGCTCTGCCCAGAACAAACAGCATGATTCCAGGGGTTTGAAGACATGTACCAGGGATGAGATGGACTGTGAGATGTGACATCATCAATTTCCAACTGACTTAAGGGAATTAAAATTTGACATTGATAAGTATATGACAAAAGTATCACTGAGGTTTTAAACTAAGGGCCCATTCATCTTCCTTATTCCCACACCAGATCTCTTGCCTTTTCCTCATCCAAAATCACAGGAACATATTTTGTTTTTTCAACAGTCTTTGCATTAATATATGTGCAAATGATATTAAGTTCCACTTCTTACCACTGGTTAGGGGATTCATACCCACATCTTCCAGGAGATGCCTGTGCTGCCAAACTAGTGGCTGTTGGTCAGGCCTTTCATTCTTACCTCTTGTGCTGAAGCTATGGCAAAGCATTATTAATAACTCATTGTGTTAGAAATTGCAACCACAGATCTGATCCTGGCCCTATACTTTTGTGGTTGAAGCACTGTGATAAAAGGGGTAGATTCCAGGTCCAGAGATATTTATGGGGTTTGTTTAATATACAACATTTCTATAATATAATAACACCTGAGACTACGACATACTGGTTTGCATCAACCAAGTGGCAGTGAGAGCTGAACATGTAAAATACAACATGGATAAGCCAGAGAAAATTATTTATTGCTCATTCATTATATGTACAAATAAACTTGGATAACAATAAATCCATAGATTTATTATATATTCTAGGTTTACAGCTGCCTGGACTTTCTCTATACTAGATAAAGTTGGGGGTTTTTTATTTCTTTACATGATAGGTAGTTTAGTTTCATGGGGACTAATGTCAAACATAGTACACTGCCAACAAGACCAGATTTAAGCAAAAGCAGCCGAAGTAATTTTCAATCAGAAAGCTTGTGAAGGTGTGTGGAGGGGGCAGGGGGGTGGTGCTGGAAAGACAGGAGACAGGTAAGAGTGAGTTTCCACATTATCTACAACTGGCCTTGGATCTGTGGAAGCACAAGTCTGTGTATCACTTGTCTGTAGGATAAGTACTATGAATTTTCTCAACCACTCCCATACAAATAAATAGCATAATAAATGGTCAGTGGTCTTTTGGCTTGTCTCTTACTAAAATAATTTTAAAAAAGGTCTGTCTTTTAATAACTGTTATTCTCAGTTTCTTTGGAGGATTTCAGGGGATATTAAACTATTTACTAGATTTAGTACTGCTAGTCTGTGCTAATTTTAGTTTTGGTAAGCTTAATCACTCAGAGGAGTTAACAGTGAAGTACCTAAGATTGGTATGTTATGAAGCATGAATCTATATTGGCAACAATATAGAAATGGGTTGTATTTTTTTATACATCTGTTAGGAAGCATCTACTTTTAAAACTAAGTATAATTTCATCCATGCCCATGTTCTTCACTTTTTGATTTTTGATTTTTGATGCTGTATTATCGCTCTTCCAGATTCTTCCAATCTCCTTTAAAAGCCTGGAAAAGCCAGTCTCGCTTGAGGATATTCAGCAAAGATACCTAAATTCTGACCATTTGTTCTGACATAATATCCAGGGATGCCTACACCTACCCTTTTCTCTGTACATGCAGTTGCTGCTTCACTCCTTTTGAAAGAGTGTGTTGAAAGGTCAGTCCTTCCTGAGCATGATGCTCTGGAACCAAGCGCAGAAGACAAAAGGATGTCTGAGTCTGGTGTTGCTGTCTGTTTACAATAGTGTATAATGCAGTGTTTATCAACAGGATGTCAAATAGTATTCCAACAGCTCAGTTCATGATAATTTATCTGAAAGATGTTCCTTCACTGTTAAGTGTCTGAAGCAACTGCCATTTGTAATTTCTGTGAGACTTGCTTGTCAGTGCCTACTGTAAGCACCATCTAAAATCCGAGCTTTTACAATGTAAAGGTAGCTGTTTTGGTAAAGTCTGTCAGCCAAACTTCCGTGTCTTGATTTAGCAGGCAGTAGTTTCCCATAGTCAGCAAAAGCAATGTTACTTATATATTTCTGGGGCAATATAATGAGGTGCACATGCAAGGTCTATGCTAGAAAAAAAGAGGTTTCTTTGTCTAGCAGTTTGTATTGAAAGAAAATAAAGTGATATTTTGTTGCTGGACTTTTTGCTAAAACACTAGTGGAAAATGCACTCTTAATTGATACCGCTCTACCTGCAGAGCTTTTACATGAGGCCTGAAAAAAGGTAGTTTAGTTTGAGTAGCTTAAAGTTCCTGTGGTTTGATGTTAAAGTGAGCATGGATATGTTTCTCTTGAGTGAAAAACTACTTATACTACTTACAAAAAGAGTTTTTATTTTTCAAAACTGCATGAAAAAAAATGCAGAAGACAGATTAAATCAAGGTATTGTTTGTATTCTGCATTCATAACTGCAGTTTAAATCAATCATCTTATTTTCTTGGCCTTTTGTTTAACACAATCGTAAACACAGAAAGTGCATAGCTCAAAAGGATCTCAGGAGCTCCCCTGTCCAAACTCCAGCTCAATGCAGGGTCAGTAAAGAGGGCAAATCTTGCTGGGCTGTACCCCATTGAGTTTCAAAAATTTCATGTCTGGAGACTGCACAGCATCTTGGGGCAACCTGCTCTACTGCTTCACTGTCCTGTGGGACAAGAACTCCAGTTTGGCAATATCTCTCAGTACCAACTCATGGGCTTCTTTTACTCCAGGGCAGGATTTTGCATTTGTCCTGGCAGAATTTCTCACGGTTTCCATCAGCCCACACCTCCAGTCTGTCCAGGTCCTGCTGTAAGACAGCCCCACTCTTGATGAGCATATTGACCAATCCCTCTCGTGTGGTGTTATCTGCACCCTTGTCAAGAGTACACAGTACCTCCTCCAGGTCATTGATGCAAATATTGAACAGGACGGGTACATGTTACTGCCCCCCAAGCACAGGGAGTATGAATCCATAGTTTTTAGTAATACAACACATGTTTTTCCAATTAATCTCCACTGATCCTGCCTAGATGGTAGTTAAAAAATGGGAGATATAAGAGGAGCATGTTGGTCTTTCGGAAATGAGCTGGAAAACAATTCAAATGAATATATGTTTTCCACTTTATGTCATGGTTTTAGAAAACTTAAGAGGAAAGAAAGTCCACTGGCAGTGTGTGAAAATTAGGTGATAACTTTTATAGAGAATAAATCAATCTTTTAGGCATTTACTGGTTTTTCCATCAAAAATATTTGTTTTTAGGATAATACCAAGTCAAAATTCTGTGTAGGGGGAAGTTAATTCTTCTTTACTCCCTTCACCTTCTTAATGTTCTTTATTCATGTAAGGAATAAGGAATAGCTGAAAGAAGAGAAGCTCTCTTTTAATCTAAATTTCCATCATAAGTAGAATTGCAGAAAAAAGTACCATGACACACGATTGCTTGCCACAAAAAGAAACCACACTAATAAAATGCATATTCCAGCCATGATCAGACTTGTACTAGGAGCTGGGAATGCACAGTGCTTGCTGTATGTAAAAGTATAAACAATGTTTAATAGCAGCTCTGTTCTCTGTCTCTGAATATGTGGAAAAATTTAGTTTGTGGGTTGTCTGGGTTACTTCCTTTAAAGCTACAGAGCAAAGCTCCCCCAAATACTTTATATGAAAGCAGAATAATTACCTAACCAATAAATATCTGTGGAAACAGAGATTTTTCTCTAAGAAACTAATCTCCAAGGAATCAATGTGAACATGCATGCAGGATAAGAAGGTACAGGCAAAGCAAGTTTCGAAGTCATCCATCATGTCATTATCTACAGCTAATATAAAAGAAAAGGGCCTCTCTTGCCATGTAATGAATACACTGATTTTCTGGTTCACTGGGAAAGGTGTATATTGTGGTATTTTGCTTGTTGTTGTTTTTTTTTGTTTGTTTGTTTTTTGTGGTTTTTTTGGTTTTTTGTTTTTTGGTTTTTTGTTTTTTGGTTTTTGGGGTTTTTTTGTTTGTTTTTTGTTTTTTGTTTTTTTGTTTGTTTGTTTTTTGTTTTTTGGTTTTTTGTTTTTTGTTTGTTTGTTTTTTGTTTTTTGTTTTTTGTTTTTTTCTGAAGAAGGGAGATGGAGGTGTGTAGACATGAAGGTTTTGGTTCAACTGATATATTCACTGCTCTTTTTTAAATGCAAGAAATATCAAAGCTGGTGTCCTGGCCTGTTTCCAGCACTACACAGGTTGTCCTGCATCCTACATTAGACAGAAGAACGTCTCCAAATGAACAGCGAAAAACATCAATCCATTTTATAGTATGTATATGTCTATGTGTATATATATGTGTGTGTGTGTGTGCGTATATTTATTATTTTATGAAAGTGCTATTGTTGCTCTCTGGATCTTAACTGAAAGCCATCCTTAGTCTGTCGAGTGTTTATTGAAGACTGTGGCTAGGCACATATTGCAAAGCTGGAATCCAGAGCCTGAGACCACTTCCTGCACCTATTTGTCCACATTGTCCTCCATTTCCTTCTGCCAAGTTTAGGGTTCTGGTAAAGCTTCTGCCTAAAGCGCTTTCATCTAAGTGTCCTAAAGGATTAGACACTTCAAACAAGGCTTTCTTCGTTGTTTTCCTGTGTTTAAATTCCTAAATTCTAACATGTTAGAGACCTAACCAGTTCACTTCTCCAAGTATTTTGTATTTTATTGCTCAGAGCATGAATTCAGTATCTACCCATGTTTCATGAGCATTTTTCTGCAACTTTTGTTACATGTTCCTGCTCTACACCTTAAGTTTTCTGTCTCTCAGATTAAGGTGGAAAGG
The DNA here is from genome assembly GCA_013400275.1 of Rhadina sibilatrix. Taxonomy (NCBI): domain Eukaryota; kingdom Metazoa; phylum Chordata; class Aves; order Passeriformes; family Phylloscopidae; genus Rhadina; species Rhadina sibilatrix. Next base: position 167,045 of record VWYO01007786.1, read on the forward strand.
AGAACACAGAGGAGAACACACAGTGTATAAAGGATGATTCTTAAATTTCTTGGGCTAGTCAAAGAATGCGAACAAAGTCAGACAGTAACTTATTTGTTGCTTTCATAAGTCTGCTAATTCCAGGAAGAGCAGCATCCTTTTATTTATGATTCAGCTTAAGGTCTCTAGTTGACAGATCTTAAGTGTTTGTGACAATAAGGCATTTGAGATGGACAAACTGACCAAATACATGCTGTTGCCATCTCTACATAATGGATATGCTTCTGTTCAGGACAACATTACCCATTATCTGGGGAGCCTGGGTTTTTACAACAATTCACCATTTTGAGAAAATTGTAATATCAGCAGAGGAGAATCCTGACTTGCATTATTTTGTCATTCAGATAATCACAGGGCACTTTCTCTCAAAGCAGAATATTTTTATATACGTGAAAGTTCCTAAGATGATGGAAGGTAGCACTTTGATTCTTTAGAAAGACTTTTTGTTCACATGCTTCCCAGTTATACCCTGTATCATTTATCTAACTGGGTATAAAAATCAGACCCACAAGTCTGTAGTTTCCTGGTTTCCCTATTATAGAGCCTTTTCTGCAGATGTGATTACACTAATAACTCTCCCATCAGTAACCTTAATGGAGACATAACCACCTTACAGTCAAAATACAGGTCTCTAGGCTCTTTTGCTCTAACATAACAAACTCCTCTCCTCCATGAGGTCCTCTCATGGACTTTCCATTCCATTCACAGAAAGAGTTTTGGCTGTCCGTCCGCACAATCTAGGGACCTCTAGCCCTCAACCACTGCCTGGGGTGAAATTGCTGCATATGGTTATTTGAAATTCTTTATCCTGCAGACTTTGGTGATTCTTAGTGCTCATAACTGTACTGATGGGGACTCAAGTCAGCTGACACAGAAATGGCCTCAAGAGTCATCCAGTTTGGGGAGTCTCCAGCCTTCATGGTTAATGGAGTTGCATAACAATATTTTACCTCGGCTGAAGGCCATACAACACATACCATGTATCTTGGGGAGGGCAAAGAGCAGGAGTCCTGTGAACAACAGTGTTCTTACACAACTCCTGAGTTCCATCATGGGATCTGGGGCAAGCTAAATGTAAAGCTGGGTTCCAAGAAAATGGATGACTTCATTCTAAACAGGATCTATTGACTACTTCTTTTCATCGGTGGAGACTCAAATTGTAGGAGCAGTAGCTCCTACACCAGAACAGCCCACCTGCTCATCATGGACTTGACATCCTTGACACGTCATTATTTTGACATGGTTACCACACTTGAATTACTGAGAAGCCAAATACAGCTGAAAGGTATGAGTTAGCTACTCATGGTATAGTTCCCAAAGCACAATTTGCTTTCCTTTGCTAATTCTCGGTATTTTATTGACTAGCTTTCCAAACATCTCAGTGGAAAAGACCCCCTTACCTACTAAAGCTACCTGCATCAGATATTCACAAGTTTATTATTAGAAAGCTTTCCATAATGACTAACCCTGTTTTTTTGCTAAAATTTAAATTCAAGAATTCTTTTATCTATATTGAAAATGGTGATCAGATTATTCTTTTCTGTGTTTGAAAATAATTGCTATGTACTCTAGAGTTTTTCCTTTGTCCTAGGCCAAAGTGTATCTATTTTTAAAATCTTTCATCATGGATCACATTCTCTTTGATTCTAATCATATGCACTGTTTTGGGCTTTCTCCAGTTGCCCCATGTCTCTTCTGAAGTATAATGCCCCAAAGGGACCAAGTTCTCTACATGATGTGCTCAGAAGAGAAAGGCTTGAGGGCAATACTGCTATTTATAAATCAAAGCATTAAATTTTATTATTTCCACGTAAGGGAATAAGTGATTTTCCACCTAAATCCACTCATCATGTAAAATTTAATCCATTTTTCATTCCACCACTGCAATTTCTCAAGATAATTCTGAATTTGAATTGTGTCTTTCAATACATTTGTGTTTACACTTCTTTTCAACTTTGTCTCATCTGCAAACTTATTAAGGCTGTTGTCAAGATTGTTTAATTGAGTAAACTCAGAATAAAGAAAGGTCCTGTAATTTTGTGATATGATAGTATCAAAGTAAAGAAAATGGAGTTAAAATTATATTAATTAGCAAATAAGTTTGTATGCTATTACTTTTCATTTAAATAATTTGCAAAGAGTTTGCTTAATTCTAGATGTGGTTTGGATTTATTTCTGGATTGGTTTTTTTTCTGTGAGTTGAAGTTAGACTGATTAGTTTAATATTTCCAGCCTCCTCTTCCTCTGCTTTCTCCCATATAATAATTTTTATATTAGGCAGCTGTTATTTTTTTGTCCTTTCAGAGACTTATATCTTTTAGCCAGTTTTGACAAATTCTCAAGTAATTGCAAATCTGATGAATTCACCTCATTCCTGAAATATCCCAGGCTGAAGTCTGTCTGGTCTGACTGACTTGAGAACATTCCATAATGCTCTCCTGACCAATTTTTTCATGAATCTTAATTATGCTAGTGAGGTGTCTGAAGCTTTTATTGTGATATACACAAAAAGGTTTTAAATATTCCAATCTTCTTGGGATCATCGGTTACGTCATTTCCTTGACTCCAGTCTCACAAATAGGCAGGAAAAGCAATCATAATTTTCTTTTCTCCTTGTTATTTTTAATGCTTGTTTCCTTTTGAAGTGTTTTCTAGCTCTGTGTTTGGTTTATGCCCTAGTCTTCTGATTGGATCATGCACGTGCTGTTATTTTATATGTTTTAGAATTTGATCTGATTTCCACTTTTCAGATGGAACTTTGTGAATTTGAGATCAAGTAAAAGTTCTTGTCTTGCCTAAACTAATCTCTTTTTCAATATTTTTCCCTCCTGATAAGAATAGCTTGTGTTTTCTGCTACAACTTAATTACTTTTTCCTTTGACTTTTTATTGACTAGAGTTGGTGAAAGTTGCCTACTTCAAGTCTCCTTTTTCTCTATTTTCTTCCCTGAGAATATATACTCTATAATTTTAGTCACTGTCTCCAAGTCACCTTTCATCATTCTTTTCTCAAAGAATTTTCTCAAAGCTTTTCTCAGCTACTTTTCACCAGCACCTTTCACTGGTACAGAAACACACCCAGGAGAGCCACTCCTCTGTTTTTAACGCAGGCGACCAATGCTTTTCAGTATAGAGCTTGTTAATTGATATATGTCCTGATGTTTCCTTTCCTACCCATTCTTGGGATAGTTAAACTCTCTTGTGACTCTGTGCTTCTGTGCATTGGTGTTGAATGATTTGTCATTTATTCATAATAAAGGCTTCCACCACATATTCTCTGTTTGTGTGGACTCAGCAGCTGAGTCCTCCTTTTCTTTCGCCTTCATCCACAGGCTTTCAATGAGTCCAGCTTTCTCCTTTGTATGGAGTTCAGCACCAGTGCAGGGCTATGTCATTTAATGTTAGATTGCCCTACAATGTAGTTATCTGACTCATAACTCTGTTTACCAATAAGGTCTTTTTGTGGTCATGTTTTAGGTATCCTTACTCCTCTTGTTGATTTTTTGCATGTCCTCATTATTTCAACTTGGCTTGTCATATTCCTCCCCAATGCACACAAATTTTTAAATTAAAATTTTTAGAATAGATTTATATATCTAAAGTGTTCACATACAAGCTGTCATACATAATGAATGCATAGTATATAAAATGAAATCTAAGCATGTAGCTTTTCCCCTGTGGTCTTTTGTCAAAATTCTAAGTTATAGTGTGCTTTTATTTTTCATTGTTTACTTGAGTCCAGTGGAGTTTAGATAGCAGCCTTGAAGTCATTTGCAATTGCAATATTTAAATGGCTTCAAACAATGGCAGTAACGTTTACCAAACCTTGTTTTGTTATTTTATTTTTAATCACAGTTGCAGCCCTGAAGTGGAGCACCAAGAGATGTGTCCTTTCCAGCTGCCTTTGACTGTACATTCCATCCATCCTGACACTTGTAAGCAGACACTTCGATATCCAGTCAGCCCAAGTCTCTGGCACAGGCCACAACTAAAAACAGTCTATGAAGAAATAATCCCATAAAATAATCCCAAATCCTTGGCTGTGTTGACACAGCCAAGAGGAGGTCCCTGTTATGTTTAGAGTTGTGCTACTTGCTGTTTAACAGGAACACTAATGACTTTGACCCCAGAAGCTGTGCTCTAGTAAGAAACTGTCACAAAACTGCTGTTTCCCCTTTTCATAAATTCAGTCTTCCACTTTTATAATTTTGAATTTGTTGTTTTCAGCTATAACTCCTAGTGCAGACATTGGCCTGACATGACGAGGAGGTAAGCAGCCAGGGCTATGGACTCAGAGTTGAAGATCTGTTGGGGGTTAGGTTTGTTCTTTTTTTACTTAGAGAATTCTTCCCCCATAAGTTGCTAGGAGACTAACTACTGGGTGCTTATGGGTGCTTGGCCAAAACAGAGGCGGCCAAAAATCAGGAGGGGGAGATAAGGCGATTTCTGGGGCAGGTAAAGGATGGGAGTGGGGCAGCGGCTCTCTCTTCCTCTCAGCATCCAGAGAGGACGGGAGGCTGCTGCTTGCTGCGGGAGGAGTTCATTGTCCCACCCAGACTGAGAAAATCAACCAAAGTCTGCTCGTGTGTCCCGGAACTGTGAGCTGCCTCCTCCTGCCCTGCAGGAGCTGGGCCGGCCCTGTCCCGCCGCCGCTGTTTCCTTCGGCCCTGCCTGGAGGCTTTTGCTGCTCTCCGGCCCCGCACCCCCTGCCCTGCCCTGCCCTGCCCTGCCCTACCCTGCTGTGCCCTGCCCTGCCCTGCCCTGCCCTGCCCTGCCCTACCCTGCCCTGCCCTGCCTGAGGTGCCCCA
>VWYO01007786.1:172400-189046 GCA_013400275.1 Rhadina sibilatrix
CCCTCGAGGTTCCTGGTTCTGTTTACTATTAATGCTGCAGTTGTTTGTTTGCCTTGTTATACATACTAGTAAACTGTTTTTCCTATACCTCTGTCTGAAAGCTTCTTTAATTTTCTAAATTATAATCATTTAGAGGGAGGGGATTTGAATTCTCCATTCCTGCCCCTCCCTAGCAGACACCTGTCTTTCAAACCAAGACAAGGTCTGATTGCCTCTGGGCTCATTCTCAGATCAATCCATGCCTGGTCAAAGACTTTCCATAAGAGAGGCAAGGGAGCATTTCTGTTGCATCCTAGAAATTTAATTTAATGTATGAAACAAGTCATTAACTTAACCCAAGGACAGGGAAATGTGAGGGAAGTCTGTAATTCTGGAGACATAAGAAAGTATAGCTTCTGTTACTTGTGCAGCACAGGCACTGTTTATGTCACCCTGCAGAAGAAGTGGCAGCTCATAGCTACCTTCAGAACTGGAACCATCAAGCCGCATCCATTCATCTGCAGTGGAGAATAGCTGGGAAGGATGGGCTGGGTCAGGCAGGCAAGGATTACAATAGAAAGATTACTGTCTTTGGTATGTACATATTTTAGTGGTTTCAACAAAATATTGTCATGGCTGTATATCTGCTCATATGTTGGGACTGCCTAATTTATTTTTTCCTCATACCTGATAATTTTAATGAAGTTTAGAGGCAGGAAAACCAGAACAGTGTGGGGAGTTTTGAATAACTACTGAAAAGTGAAACAGAGGCATCTCCAACACATTGTATTGCATAAACAGCCTAGATAAATCCTGATAGGAATCATGAGATAGAGATGCACACCATTGACAACAAACTTCTTACTCACATGGGCAGGTATATTGATAGTTACATTATTGCCTCTTTGTTTTGACTCTGATTTTAGCAACCTGCTTTAGTTGCCTCTCAGGTCAGTGACTGATACAATTAACAGTCAATTCTAATAGGAATGGAGATTCACCTGGTGCTTTGTACTTCATTTTCCTAATAATCCTGCTGCTGACTTGCCCTGAAAGGAGAATTTGCAATTTTTTTTTTTTTTTTTTTACTCCTTTTATGTCTGCTTTGTTTTGATTTGGACCAAAACCTGAACATTTTGAAATTTCCTGTGAACTGAACTTCTGAGAATGTAATTCAAATGCTGCCCATTTGAAGATCAGTTGTCACTTTAGTTCTGCCACCCAAGGTCCTAAGCCTGTGACATTTGTTGGGCCAGTGAAATACATGTGCTTGGCTGCCATATATTAGATCTGTCTGCTCTGGAGTCACAAAATCTGAAATCCACATCAGCCCTGTCATGGTCCTCTTGCTGAAGCTCATGTGAGCACAGTGCTTGGTTTCTCGGAAGCTCCCAGCAATCCAGCCCTACCCTGGTTGTGCTGAGGTTTCTCAGAGAATTCAAGGTCTGGATCACATGTTTTAGAGGGTGAAACACACTGTTCTGTGAATTGGGAGTTTTGTGTCATTAATACTTCCTTATCTCTGTACAAAGTCCCTTGTCTGATCCATCTTTCTGCCCACAGTTCCTTCTTCAGAGCAAGCCACTGTCATTACGGTGCTGGTGGAGCTGGTGATTGCTGTCAGAAGAGAGGCCACGGCTACAGGGGAAGATGAGAAGCGTTGCCATCCTAAGGAATAGGACAGGCAGTGCCAGGAGGAGTTCATGTACCTATGTACCTCGATTCCCTAACCACTGCTGACAAAGCTGCATCCAGTCATCCCTCGTACTCCTCTTGTACTAAATCCCATCTTCACTCTTTAGTGAAAGTAATTTCAATGTAACAAAAAAATAAAATAGGATCTGGCGCTGAGGTTTCTCACTGGGGCCTGTATCACTCCCGTCACCTAACACACTCTTTGGCATAGTTTTGACCTGAGTCAGCAAGTTCTGAATAATGCCAGGGGGACAGCACTGGCTGGGAACTGTTTCCAGTTGAAAGTACAGAGATGATTAAAGCCCTGGAGCTGGCTCTGTGCTCTTAAACTGTCACAGCACTGTCTCAGCAGCGTCTGAATCCCTGGGTATGCAACATGGTACATGTCAAGGGTATGCAGCACATTCCTGCAGTTTCACACTATGAAAGCACTGGTCTGGCAGACTGAAACCTGAGCCTTCACACAATTTTAGCCACAGAAATAATAATTATACTATACAAGTGCTGGATGGGGGCCCAGAGGAAACCGTGACCGAAGGCAATGTAAGTGTGGGCATTGCCCATCAGTGACTGCTTCTGTTTCACTTAGTAGTACAGATGTAGGCATGGTCATCTGCCTACTTGAGCTGTCTCTAATTAATTTCCATAACTTAAAACCTAATAACTTGAAAATAAAGGGGGCTTTTGTCATACTCTATCCAAACATCTACCAGTTTTCTATGTAACCCAACCAAAAACTCACTTTGAGTCAATGAACTCAGCTTTTAAATGGTGCTTTGTGTAACCTCCTGGGAGTTTTCCTCCCAGCTAATGATCTCCAACCACAACCTCCCCTCCCCCCATCCAGACACAGCTGTTGGAGATCACAGTTCAGAAATACAGAGTTGGAATAAAAACTACTAGAGCAGCAATGCTCATTGTCTCAGTTGCTCCTTTCAGGTGCTGCTTCATACATCAAGACTTTCTGGAGTCTCTTCTATGTAAAAAAAACCCACTAATATTTATATATATTAATATTCTTTCCAAATTTTTGCCAATCTTTTCAGATCCCAGCTCTTTCCTTCCCTGCTTTCAGCTGCACAGCTCCACTTCCATTCAAGTTAATGTTTTCAGAGGCTGAGGCTCCTTATGATCATTCCCAGCTTTTGTAACTGAACTATAAATTTCAAGGACTTTCTGGAGAAAGACTCTGTTATCTCATAACTGATCCTGCTATTTGCCTCTGCATCCATGATTACAGTGCCTCGGACTCACAAGTTTTTTTGTTATAGGAAATCAGTTAATTCCTTCCTCTTATGGTGGGGGAAGCTATCTTCTCTTCCCCATTCTTAGGACTTATTTATTGTCTTGAAAGTTTTTTGTATATACCTGATCGAAAGATGCATCTGAATAAGTATGTTAGAGGAAAGGAGACATGGAAAATATTTGTTACAAACAAAAGTTTAATGCTATTCTGAGTTGACTTGTTCTTTTACATCATTAAAATAAAATCTGTAAATCCTTAATGCTAGAAGATGCTTACTGTTCTGAACTCTGCAGTTTAAAATATTTGCTGTTCCTTATCTGCCAAGTTCAAATAAGGGCCACACCACAGGGCCAGGCCCTTCCTGTACCCATGAGAGCTTTGCTACCCACAGCAGCTGCAGCAACACATTCAGCACCTGAATCCAGGCAGAATGGCCACTACACAGAGGTATTACAGTGAGCACTGAGACATTTATTCAATGAGATAAATAATTAGATGGGTCCTTGCTTGCCAACATTTGAACTCCCTTTTCCACAGCCTACAGGGTCTGGTCTGAAAGAACCAGCTCCAAGAATGTCCTTGGTGTCTGATAATCAAAGCAGGGCTAAGAGCTGTAGTGAGCTCTGAAATCACAGGGCTGTAGGACTACATGGAAAACAAACAAAACTGTTTACCAGTCTCATTTGCATAATATCTATCAAGTCTTCAAGTCAATTTGTTAATGAATTTTTCAAACAAAAGAACTAAATTTACAATGTCCCCATTGGGTGGTAATCATCACACTTCTTTTCCCAGCAAAATGAAACTGTGATTATTACCATGATAATTGTTACAAAAGTAAAGTTTAAGTCCAATAAGAAAATCTGTCATTGAGCTAGACAAAAAAAAAAGCAACATTGATGTTAAATGGTGCTTTCATTAATAACAGAATGAGCTAATGAATGCTATTACTTCCAGGTTTACTGCTTATTTTCTTTTGCCATCTTAGCCTTGTGGTTTTGTTAAAATAGGAACAGTAAACATCTGTAGTGTCCTGGGTCACAGACTGAAATGGCCTCTTTCAAAGCATGTAAAGCCAATAAAACTGCAAAAACAGGTCTTAAACAAAATCCAGTGCTGACAGAATAAGCCTGAAGTATACTCGCTTGCTAATTTTTTACCCAATAACACTTGATTACAACAGATGAGAATTGGCTTTTACTGATAGCAGTAGAGTAGATGCACTGAATCACTTTGTCCTTTCTCTTGCTATAAAGGTCTGAATGTCTCCTGTTGTGTCACTGCCCCTCACTAGTAAGAGAGAGATCACTTTTCCTTCATTTTTCCTAGATTCTTTGCAGCATTCAGACATGTGCCACTTTATCCTGTGTTGTATCACTGTATTCCAAAGTACAAATTTGATATGATTGTTGTCTTTCTTACCATTTTTAATATTTAAGCTCTCCTTTTTCTTCTCTATCTCAACATTTTCTTCTTTCTCCCTCAGAAGGTTGCCAGCTTAGACCATGGTTACTACCTCTTCTTGCCTTCTCTAGAGATATAATAAAAGTTTCTTAGGATGTTAGATGTGGAAATTTCCTTTGCTGATATGTGTTTCACTGCTTTTTAACTCCCTTTTAGAATACTGAGCCATTCATCTCCCCATCCCAAAATTGCCTCTTATATTTCCTTATAATTAAAAAAAAAATTCTCCAAGTTCCCATAATGTAGCCTAATAACATATTTAGTAATGCCTTGAGCTATTAAGAGTAATGTTTCCATTATTTGTGCACTCTAGCTATTTATTTATCAGTGTCCTGGCCATTTATAGGCAGTAGAACAGCTGATTTCCATCTAGTTGGGGTTTCATTCCTTTTTTAGATTAAACCGTCATCCTTGAGATGGATGAGGCTCCCCTCTTCTCTTTCAAAAGGCAGAATCCATGAAATTTTTATTGAATGTGAAATGCAGCTTGGAAGAGCAGAAACAAATTGCTCCTGTGACCATCACAATACTCATTCTTCTCCTCACTGCTTCATAAGCATAAAAAATTTGACCTAAAGGTAGGACTCAAGCAAATCAGGGACTCAAAACTAGTTAAAGAAGGCAATTAGAGCAGATATGTACCTGTAAGTGTTGGAAGCAGCAAGACTTACTAAAGGTATGCCTTTACCTGGTAATCCTGCCTGCAGGGACAAAGGGGATGTTGGTCCTGTGTATCCTCTGCTGATCTTCTGTGCTATTCCATAACTTTTTGCTTATTTCACAATGAGTTAATGAGCCTACTGTGTTGCAACTCCACCCCAGAGCTACTTAATTCATTGGGCTGGCAAGTGTACTGTTTGCTGGGATGATAAATACCAGCAGAGCTCCCAGGTCACCAGGGTTTGTGACATGACCCATGATTGTAGTCTGGGCAGAGTCTGGGACTAGCATGAGTGCATCCCTGCCAGACTCTGTCTTGTGACCAAGGCACCTCAAGGGCATTTGAATAAAGGCCTTGTCCCTCCAGCTAGTCCCTTGTTGATCCCTCTTTTTTCCTATTAGAAGCTATTCCACATTATGATCCTATAGCACCTCTGCCACTAACCATGAGAGATTGGTTAATGCAGTGATTTCCCCTGGGAAAGGAAAAAGCCTCAGAAGGTGCATATGTCTATGTTGGCTATTTAAGCTTGACAAGTATGATCTTTGTATTTGACTCTTCTAGGCTGAGTGATTCAGTTCAGCCTTTCTCCTTTCCCAAGGGTTGCGTAGCCTGGGAAGTGAGTCCCACTCATGCCCCACACCACCAGAAATAGAATTTTGCTCTGGACATCAGCATCTGAGGTCTAAGAGAACAGAAGATTTCACTGTAGAATGCTCTATGCAGAGTGCCATTGCTCTGCCAGTGCAAGAGCTTTTAATCCTCCCTGACCAGACTGGTCAAGCTTCAGGAAGTGAAGCAGAATAGGTAGTGATGAACATGGTAGTCCATAACACACATCCTATCCTCAGCTAGAAGGTAGCCAAACCAAACAAATCACAGAACCCATCAAAATAAACCAACACTAACATAAAAGTGAGGCATAAATGGCTTTCTGATGGTAGTTTTGTTATAAAATCCCTCATCACTAACAAAATCATAGCAAAAACCCGCCTTTTCTGTGTGCAGAAAGGAGATATGCCTTGAGATACAAAGCACTTGGGATATGAAGGAGGTCTTAATGGGTGACTTGCTTTGATTAAGTCAGCCTGTGAACTTTGAGCACTTATTTCTTAGGCAATCTTCAAAGACTACATTCCCTGCAGATTCCTCAGAGTCAGGTCTTTACACAAAGTGTGCTTGTCTTTGTATTGAAGAGTTGTTTGCACTACAGTAATTCTTGCTTTCTCAACTTACTGAAACCCTCATTACTGCCTGTCATCATTGGTACCACCATTCATTTTCCATTTTCTGGGTTCTGCTTGATTTCATCTGGCTTTCAGAGCTATGCTCATCTCTGCAGACAAATAGGCTCTCAGTTCTTCACTACCTGAAGGAAGTAATTACCGTGCTCACAGCTCACAGCTCCTCAGCCATCACTAATGCCTAAGGAAATTTCTGAAGCAGGGGCCAAGACACACTCTATTCCCTGTCACACAGTTACCCCGACACAGTGAGTTTTCTGACATTTTTGTTGCGAAGCCTCGGTAGCGTGGTCTGTGTCCAGCGCTGACACAGCTGTAGTGTCAAAGTGCAAATGCCTGACATTCTTCAGTGCACTTATCCTCATGAGTAATGCATTTCCAATGCAGTGACGTCCCTTTTCTCTGCTTGTAGATGGGAAGCGAAGTCTCCAGAGGGTGAGATTTTAAAAGTTTCATCCCCATACACATATCCCTCATGCCTGCAGAGAGACCCTTAATAACTGCAGAAGCTAGAACAGCTAAACATGAGTTAGATCCTATCCTGAATTTCTTACTGAAAGCTGCAGATGAAGTAGTTTATGATTCAGGACACTGGGCATGAGTGTTTTGCAGTCCAAAATATTGCTGAAGGTGTTGGTTAATATTTCCACCTTCTCATACTTGGTTTCAAGAGGCAGCTGATATATTCTGTTCTTAGAAGAAAGATTTCATTTCCCTTGCATTTATTGATAAAAGATCAAGAAGGTACATCTGATTCCAAAAAGAAGTTAGAAAGACAATTGGTACATCATTTGAGGAATTACCAAAACTAGTAATTGTGATTTTGTTCGGTTGTTTCCTCTTATGATTGGTTGGGTTTCAGGCAAAGAAGGTGCACTTGGCAGTGAGAGACAGCTACTCCCACTGCACTGTTGTTACAAGTCAATGACTAACTGGAAATGTACAAATAAATATACAGACAAGATTGGTAGAGATAAGCTGACCCTAAAGAAGCAGCTGAGGGCTGTAGGTTAGTCACAGACAACTTCTAGCATATTTTGAAAATTGATCACTGAATATTTATAATATTTGCATTCAAATTGAACAACACTGTAACCTGAAACTTTGGCCATAAACCAAATTTGGCTACAGCAGTAATTTTCAAGATAAAACCACTTAGCCACTTTGTCCCCTTTAGAGGTAGATTTTAAGAGCAGAAGCAAGGCAGACATTTCTGGGCTCCACCATGAGAGCTTGCACAGGAACACCAATCTCATGGTGCAGCAACACTATTGAAATCTAGAACTGTAGTAATTTACAAGGTAACAATAGCATCAGTTTCATGACTGTACCATAGTAATCTTTCCTGACTAAGAAGAGAGAGGAAAACTGATTTATTGCTGACAAGATCAACCTTAGGCAAACTGGGGTTTTTTTGGGGAGTTGTCAGAGATTCTAGGCATTTTCTGTTGTAAATGCTGTCCATCAAAAATACAGCTGCACATTAACACTTCTCCTTTACAGGTGCTCATGCTAGATATGTCTTCTTAGGTGAACAGTAAAGTTCAGAGCACAAAATACAAATTTTCAGAGCAAAAATACAAATCTTTAATTTAATAAATCCAGTAAATAAACCTGTAAGTTCTCAGCTGGAAGGACAGAAATTTGTATGAGAAAGAAAGCACTTGCCTGGCTGTTGAATGGGGGCTGTTGCATTAGGGATTTTGTTGGATGGCACATATATGAGATGCCTTTAAAACTGGTTAAAATGATACAGAGAATGTTTAGCTTCTTTTAAGACATGAATCCAAACAGCCTTTGACAGAAAAGAAAATTTACAAACAAACAAACAAACAAAAACACACTCCAGAGAAGTTGGAAGTTCTTTGCAGATAAAGCTCAGATGTCATACATATGTCAACTGCAGGGAAAATAATTAGGCTGAACCTGTGAGTTGAAGTTTCTATATTTTTGAGTGCCTAGTCTTGCAAGTCAGTGAAATTAATTTTCAGAAATCAACTATTGGATTAATATAACAATAATCTTATAACTTCCTGATGAATGACTTTCAAATGCTGTGTAAAGAGTATGTTAAGAAATCGGCTTGCAACAATTTGCTAAAGAGATTATTTTTGAGATTAGTTCTTCATACAAATTCAAGAGGTCCAGTTTTATGCAGGTTTTTTTCCAGAGGAAGGGTGATTGGAGTATCAGCCTCACTGTCTTGCTAGTGCAAGGAAAACAAACAAAAAATTCCCTCTTGTTTGTATTCCTTGGCAGTAGAAGTAAGAGAAAACCCTTAATTCCTCTACTATTCTTTTCACTGATACCATCCTAATCTCAATCTGTCCTTGCATTCCCCTCCTGTTCCTTATTCAGAATATGCATGCTCTGGCTAGCATACAGCATAATTATCATTTGTCACTGTTAATTTCATTTCTTGGTGCTCTTATCTATCCACGCTTCTTCCCCTTTGAACACATAACATCTAGATTTCCTGTTTGTTTTTTTCCCATGGTTCCCATAACCTCAATCTCTCCCACATTCATGCAGCTTCATAATTCCCTGGAATCTCTATATCTATCATTTTGGGTTCTAGGTTCTTGCTATTCCTAGGTTCAATTTTACTATTTTGTTGTAATTGTACAATAAGTCTTCTTCCCCACAAGAAAAACACAGCATTGCAAGAACAGAAGCTTCTCTTCCCTTCGGGGTAACAGGCAGTGAGCTTTTTGTTAGTCTCACATACAAATCTAAGTCTATCTGTTTCAGAACCTAGAAGTCAGCACAAAAGAAGCGATGAAAATTCATACATGTGAGATTTGAAATACACTTACAAATGCCCACATTCAGTGACTTATCTACCCTTTTAGTGATGCTTCTGAGGATACTTCAGTGGAAGCCAGATGCTACAAGAGCATATACAGTCAAATCTATTAATTTCCACAGGATTAATATGCATAAGGCAAATACTCCCTTACCTTAACCTGAGTTAAAACAGGTTTTATCCTGGGGAATTTTTATAGCCTCTGTCAATACTGTTGAGGGGACATGGGTAAGGTACACCCTGTAACGATGATGTTAATAGCAGGAACTCAATCTGAAGTGAAGAGATGAACAGTTGTTCCTGATGCTGCCCTTTGGCATCGTCATGTGTACTCTTTGAATCAAGTTAAACATGCTCATTATATTTGCTATTAATTTTAATAAATTTCAGTCCTGACCAACAATATTACTGTCTCTATATTCTTTATATTAGAACTTCATTTCCTCCATATATTACTGTTTCTGTTTGGTTGGATATTCTAATGTGGCATTTTTTCCTTTAACCACATCCATAGTAGAGGTTCAATGTATGTTAATGGGGATTAAGTGAGCCAGGGAATTTTGTATAGGTGCAAGGCAAAGCATCATCATAAAAAGCCATGAAGGAGTATTGCAAAAGGATTAATTAACCCTTTTGTTAGAAGAAATTTAAATAAAGAAATCTAATAATTCCTATTATCCTGATTTCCTGTAAGATTAATTAATCTTAATTTAGTAGGCATTATTCAGGTGCTTCAAAACATCTCTGTGATTTTCATTTATATTCAACTAATTGGTTTCCAGCCTGAAAGATAAGATCCAAATCCCACCAGTCATAAAACCTTTATACTGATTTCAGTGGGTTTGGATATAGCCACAAACCCACACAGCCAGGAAAGCAGTTACAAATGCAGGGGAAAGTACTACAATGACAAATACAGCTCAGACTGACACTACATGCTGCAACTGCAGAGATCTCTGAGAAGTGCAAAATCTGTGCAGTAAGAGTTTCTAAAAGTGTAAAGAAATAATTCAGCAAGCATGGAAGGTGTTGAACTCAACTCCAGGTCTTGTCATGGAAGATAAAGATGAATTGGGAGCTTATGGCTGGCTAGGCAGTATGAATCATAAACTGGCTGTGCTCATTAACACTTTCAAGAAGCCAATACAAGCTCTATCAGTTCCTTCTGAAAGCTTAAGAAACTGTGCTTTACGATTATCTCTCAGAAACCTGAGAAGTAAGGCACAAAAGATTCAGGAGTACCTCAATCAAAATGATTTGAACAAACATAACTTTAATAATAGGATAAAGAAGCACAATAAAACAATAAACCAGTCAGAGATAAAAAATTAATCTACAAAATAACTTGTATCATTGTTACTAACTTTCTCACGTGTCCATGGCAGCAGTCCAAACGTAGACTAACATCCTTATCCAAGCTGAGAAGTATCTGAAATAGTCAGTCTCTGCAGTATGTGGAACTCCAGGGCATGTATTGCCGGGTAAAAGGCAGCTTTTGTTATTTGTGCTGCTATTCTTCAACTCTACCACCACTACTGCTGCCTTCCTACCCACATCTGTCATCATTGCCAGAGAACCTTCCCAGCTAATGTTGGTCTTCAGCCTGTGAGCTCTTCTAGGCCTTCTGGGAGACTACTTTAGTGCTTTGCTCATACAAGAAATACAAATTTACCCCTCAAAAATGGGCAGTATTGGCCTTTATTTTTATTTGTCTCAAGTTCTTTCATTTTCCCATTCCTGGCTGCAGCCACTGTCAGAGCAGCTTTTGTCTGTGGGAATATTTGTCAAAGATTTCGTTTCTGGAAGTTTCCAGACATGACTTGCAGTCCTATAGTCACTTCATAATTTTTTTTCTCTTTAACAGAAGTATTCTTAGTTATTGCACATCTTGCATGTAAATGATGTCTGCTCAGCTGTTCCCTGAACACTTCCCCTCTTTCTCAACAGGTGCCAAGAGAGGACTCTTCTTTCAGATAAGTCCCTGCCCACACTGAGTACTTTGGTAGCTATAGAGTGTTTCTACTTCTACTTACTTTGAACTGAAGAACATCTCCAGTAAGGAGAACAGTGAGCTGAAATTTCCTTTCAACTCTACATCTTTTTCTAGTAAATTTCAGATAATTATTTCTGATGTGATTTTCTGGGTAATAGAATACAAGGGAATGGTGTAATTTGAACCCCATTCTGCTAAACACATATACCATCTCCTTTCAATTATTTTGATTGCTTGATACCCAACACCTAGATATTCAGGAGTCTAAATTCTCTATAGGAGTCTGTGGAGGAATCTAGGCACCTTTGAATGGTGATTCTTAGGGTGTAAATTAGATACATAAATTCAAAATATGTGGCTACACCTTCTGTAATCTACAGATCAAAGAGAAAGGTCTGCAGGAGTGCACTGCATGAGGATGTATAACTCAGAGAAAATGTGGTTCAAAGCATCACCAGTGTCTCCACCAGGCAACAAATACTCTTCATTAGCTCTAGTTTAACAACAAGTTTTGACCTCATCTGCCTTGCACAGAGCACCTCTCATGCACTTCTGTACTATCCTTGGTGCTTTGGATGGAATTTTTGCCTCTAGCATAGCACAGCACAGTCCAAATGCAAAACCTAGCATGTGCCCTGGGGGTGCATTCAAGGCATTTCCTCCTAGAAGCCAGAAAGTGCTGAGACTCGGGCACAATAAATAGGAGCATAGGCTGTGTCCTCAGAGGGAAAAACACGTGATAGATAATGTTTTCTTTAGGGAGCAGCCCTGTCCCTTGGGACAAGCTTCTGGCTTGTTGCTGGACTCAGCACTGTGCTAGAGCCCAGCCAGGTCCAGGTTCACATGGGTTTGCACTGAACTCAACAAGCTTCTGGGACTCAGAGATCTGTGGGGTGGGGTGGTTCTGTACTCCCCAGCAGCCCTGGTCTTCAAAATGAGATCAGGAGGCACCTCACCTGGATGGGCTTGCTGGAAACCAGGTTACATCTGCCAGGGTGGGTGGTTTTTTTTCCTTGTGTTTTGCTATAGAACAGTGACAACAGTGGTCCCAGAGGTAAAGCGGTGTGAGAAACAGTGAACTGTGCTTGTGCCAAACCTTAAGAGTCTTTCCATAACTCATAAATAATCTGCAATCCAGCTAACTGATATTTGTCTGTTGTAAGAAATACAGATTCTAGAAGTTTTTGGGATAATAGGCAAAAAACAAAGCGTGAGGGTAGATAGAGTATTAATCTTAAAAAATTACTTTTATAAAAACAGAAGCAAAAGCCAGGAAAGAAAACCTTAAAATACTCCCATTTATCAAAGGTGAAAAATTAAAAGGATTATTTAATGAATCTTCAAATAAAAGAGGATATGAAACAAAGTTCTAACAGACCTGTTCCATGAAAAAAACATTTTATTTCTAATCAAGCATTTATAATCTTTTATAAACAAGCGCATTTTTTATGGAAGTGAAAAGTACCACAACCTAGATGCAACCATGATTCCTCCAATGAAAATGAAAACATTTTGATTCTTCACATTAGTTTAATACAGAAGAAAAACTTAAATAAAGTATGTTTGTTGACCTCTGCTTGTATAATAAGTAAATAGACATTAATCACAGCAGCTCCCTTAAGTTTTCCGAATGTCTTTTGGTGTTATACATGAGAAGACTGACATACTGACTTTTGTAGGGCACATAAGTAAATAATTCAGCTTGACTGGCACACCCTGTCCCTTGAAAGGAATAGCAGTATTATTTTCCCATGAAGCTTATGTGTATATAAAGGAAAGAACTGCCTGCATTATTTCAAGGGATGAGGTTAACAATAGGAATTTAAACAGATAGCTAAAAACTTAGTAAAGTAAGGATTAGTACAGACTGTGGTGCACATTGATTCCAGACTGCAGATTTGTGGATTTTCATTTTATACTAGGTAAACAACCACACTGGACCACTAATGATATGCTGCCTGCTTTCTGGGTCCCCAGCCCAAGACAGCCACAGTCTACATTTCCTAGATGCTGACAAGTCAGTGCAGCTGAAGCCAGCAGATGCCATGAGTGACTAGTGGCCATCAGACATGTTCCAAACATCACCAGTGAAGAACACAGGTAATGAAACTTATTTCTGATTGTAGGCTGCTCTGATCCTATGGTAACAGGCATAAAAGAGAATAATTCATTAAGTGTTGACATAAGGTTCAGATTACATACAATAAGCAAGATAAAGTTACGCAATGACTGAGAGGAACCAAAACAAATATTATGACCTTATGTTACCAATTCAGCACTTTGCATTTACTGCACTGAAGTACCTTCTCTGGTACTAGGGAAGAGATCCATGTGGCTTCCTCTGAGCATCTAAGTGACTTTTTCAGCTGAATAACAGTGCTTGTGTTTTGCCAAACCACATTGTGTATCACTGTAATACACTGGATGACATAAAGGTTAAATGGACCTAATTTTGGCATTTCTGCTGTTTCTTAACTTTTACCATTCACAGTAAATAACCAGTATTATATAGACAAAAGTGCTACACCCTTACATAGAATCTCTTATCTAAAATGCTACACAGTTAATAGTAACTGCTTAATTAATATATCTTTACATCATATGGCCTTTTCAATTAATTGTTAATTATATTGCTATGTAATTAATAAACAGTGTGTAATATATATAATATGCAATGTTAATACTTTGAACATTTAATGTTATTTTAGTTTTTATAGACACACATTGATATAATTTATAGTTATAACTCAATATAAAACATTATTTTATATGTTGCTATTTCCTTAAAAACCATTTGCCAACTGGAATACACACTTCACAGCTCTGGAGACATATATATTTGTTTAACTTTAGTGTTCTGCTTACACCAATGATTATTTGAGGGCATTAAAGGGATCTTGATTTAAAGACAGAAGAAGTATCCAGAGAACTATTAGGGATAATAGCTAAAAGACTTGTGTCAAAAGGACTTGTCCTCTGAGATTCAAAAATTGCACAGAATTGGAGGCAACCAGTTAGAGAAAGGTAATAGTGTTAAAGACACCAAAGGATACATAGTCTAAGCCTATCAGACTATCCCTCGTCCATTCAGATGTAAAGTTCATATGCTAAAATCAGTTCATCTTGTCTACATGACTGTACTGCTTCCCAGGGAGTATATTGCATTTAGATTGGGGACAAAGTAGTTTTTTATTCTGAACAAACTAAGTGAAGATCCTAAAACATTTACAGCTATTTGACCTAAAATAGTCTTAGCCTTGCCAGAACTCGGAGACTGCCTGTCCAGGCCTTTCCTTGTTCTCTAACCTCCTCTTTGAATACAATCTCCATAACTCTCCATTACATCTCATGCAAGATTCAACTGACAAGGCTTTCAAAATGAACTCTATTCAAATAAATAGTTCCTAACATATATATATATATATATATATATATGTCAGTTTCATACTATGAACCAGTACCACCCATTTATACCTAAATCTCAAATATTGCCCAAACTTTGCAATCCTTATGATAAAGCTGAATTCTGGTCTTCTAATGTCCAGATCAGCTTGTACATGAATATTCAGTAAGAATGTGTCTATAACCACACAAAATATTAGTCCCTGGTGAAATCAGAAGAGGGAATTTTAAGATAGCTAATTTTTTTTAAAAGTGTTTCAGTTTCAAAGACTAACTTTTTCCCAATTTTCCAAGGTTCAGAAGAAAAATTAGTCTTTGTATGCCAATTATGCTGCTTTTATAATTATTAAAGTAACCTTATTGATCATGTTGTGTGATGAAAAATATTCACGGGGGGGTTTTTTGTTTTGTTTTTGGTGTTTTTTGTTGGTTTTTTGTTGTTGTTGTTGTTGTTGTGTTTTTGGGGGTTTTGTTTGTTTGTTGGTTTGTTGTTTTTTTTTTTCCCCTAGGATGTAGAACAGAAAGGACTTCTATTTCTTTTCCAGAAATAATTTTCAGACAACTTCAGAGTCAACCTACTGGCATATAAGTGGCATCAAACTGCACCCTTCAGATGACTGGAATTTCTGACATATGAGCACATTCTTTCTTGCAAGAGTTTGCAAATGCTTGAGTGGTACTTGTTATTAATGTAATAAAAGAAGTGCAAGACCAACCGAGGCATGAGTATTTCTCTACTATTGCTCTCTATTCAATTGCAGCCATAACTATTGTCATAACAATTCTCAAGGCACTGGAACAACTGCAGCACCAATTAAAAGAGGAATTCTAAAGGGTTCTTGCAGTCAATAGAGATGATTGCCATAGTCTGTTATTTAAACTCACATTTGTCAATCTTTGATGTTACACCAGCTACATGGCAAAACACTCAAATTCTGACAAATGCATATTTTTATGCAGTGTTTGAAAAAGGAACCTCTCAGGCTGATAGCAGGACAAAAGATGTCACATTTGTGTACTGCTGATCAAGGATATCACTAGGATTTTATGAATAAATTAGAATGCACACCTTATCATCTCCCTTTCTATTATTTTGAGAATATTACAGAAAAGTCTTCTTGTCTAGGAGGTTAAATGATCACAAGAATAAAACAAGCCATAGAGAAACAGATGAGGGCTGCCATCACCATCTTGTCTGCATAATCTACATTGTGCATAGCATGGCTTTGTGCAGTAAATATTTGGTGTAAGAAATGCTACAGACATCAGAAAAGTAATTTTTGTTTTCCATGTATAAGGATGTATAAACCAAGATGATTTGCCTGCAATGATTAAAGACAGGATTTTTTGTAAGGTGTGGTGTGGTGACTTGATGTCTCTCTTGGCGATACTCATGTTCCATTCTCTTGCCATTTGTGCCGTGGTCAGTGCAGTGCAATGTGTGTAAGGGCCTGACTCTTCACAGGAGCAGCAGGAGAACTGAAATGCCCAAAGGACAATTACAGCTGCCAGTGAGAGGAAGCAAAAGGTATTGCTTTCCTCCTGGGTGGAAATTTATCAGTAGAGAAAATTTAAAAGTCAAACTGTGGTTAGCACCATGATAGTTCTCACTGGAAATAAATGTCAGCAATAAGTCAGAATAAAGCCTAGTGCTTAGGTTCCTGCCTAACCAGGCATGCCTAAGGTATCCATACCTGCAGACTCCCCCAGTTTATAGACACTTTTTTGGCTCTCAGTGAAGAAATGAAGATGCCAGCTTGGGTGAAAGACTTCAGCTGCCCAAAGAGGCAGAGGCTTCATGAAGAGTTGAGCAGAACAACCCAACATTGCTATGAAACCTTAATGTAGCTTATGTTTTTTTAAGTACTTAAGGTATTGTCTGGGCATGTTTTGAAGCTGTCTTTTACTTTCACACAACACAAAGAGCTTCAGAGTGTATACTTGATTTAAAAATTTCCAAAAATTTTAAAAATTAATGTTTGTGTTTCTGTAATATGCATGTTCATATTGTACATGCAATACATGTACAATATGTACATGTAAAGTCCAAGGAATCTTTCAAAGTTATTTTAAGTGGCATGATTTTCTTTTACTATGCATATTTGCTTGAAGTATTCATGTTATTTTGTGCCATGGATTGGATACAGAGAAGAGGA
>VWYO01007786.1:189060-215861 GCA_013400275.1 Rhadina sibilatrix
TTTTGGTGTGTGTGTGTGTGTGTGTGTGTGTGTGTGTGTGACACCCTTCTAAACTCTGCAGTCACACTGGAGCCCATTACTCCAATTAACTGAGATTACAAGATTAAATTTTGCATATTCATAGTCTTGGGAGAAGGGGAGGTCATCAGGAGGATGACAAATGTTGCTCCTTACGAGAACAGATAACATTTAATCTGATGACAGCACAAATACCCAAACAAATTGTTCCCAAATACATGAAAAATCATGCACAAATACAGATTAACTAAGCCATAGTTCTAAGTGAAAACTTCAGTTGCAGCTGGAGACAATTTTGTATTAGATAAAGTAAGCAAGAAAATGAATATTTTGAAGACTAAGCATGGGTTAGTATAACATTATTTCCTGAATATTCAAGCAAAATTAAAATGTTATTTCCTCTAAAATTAGGAAATGTTTGCATATTTAAATTATGTTGGCTAATACATATTATTTCTATGCAAAGCTAACCAAAAAGACACTGCAGGTACCTTTGTCTAGCCTAAAAATGAACCTAAAAATGAAACTTGCAATTAAACCTCTTTAATTTATGCCTTCTTCATCTTTGTAATATCCTGCCACAGTTGCATTGCTCTCCTGATCACTGCCAGAAGTTAGAAATGTTCTTGTGCAGAAATGACAAGGACATTTATTTCTCTCTTCAGACTGTTCCATTCTCTTCTCTGATTCTCCTATTACATTGTTCCTAGATTACTTCTTATCTCCCGATTCATTGCAAATAGAGTCACAGACTTTGAGATCCTTGGGGTCCACCTCATCAGGTTTTTTTCTCAGTCATTTTGTCCTTAGCAATGCAAAAAATGGCTAGTTTATACTGGCAGAAGATAGAACTCTATAGACACCAACAGCTACATAGTGCAGAAAAAAATCAACAGCATGAATTTGTTCTGGCATGGTATATATATATAGAGAGAAAGAAGAAAATGGCATCAGATACTGAATACCACAGATGAGATTTAGGCAGAAAAAATGGCTTAGTAATCAGTGACTACTTCTTCCTCACTGAAAACTGATATATAATATTTCTCTACTATCTCTACAATATTCCTATTTCAAAATGGAAGCAAATATTCAATGTGAGTTTAGACTGAAGAGTTTGTTCTTTGCTAAATTTTCTACTGTTTGTCTCGTTGCATTTCATTACATACATCCATTTTAAAATTATATCTCAATTTTAATATTTAACAAGTACAATAGGATTAAAGAGCTTAAGAAAGCACCTGAGACAAGTCTAAGTACTGTGGCTTTTCCATTTGACTGGTACTCCTGTTTCAGAAATAATGACTTTTAATAGCAAAAATACTAGAGGATATTGAGGATTTAAAAAAAAAAAAAAAAGTTAATACAGCAAATAGGAAACTCCTAATTTTCCCATTAGTTGCTTATGTGACTTGGGATCAATCACTGCCCACAGTGCACCCCTTCCTCTGCTTATTACACAAGATCTGTAGGTCAGGGACTGCTTTCTGCTCCATAGTTTTATGGTTGCAATGCCTTTAGTGGTCACTAAAGATGCACCTTACAGTTTGGGATGTCTGATTTTTCTGAGGCCGAGCATCACAGAGTAGTCAGAATGAAGGATTTACTGGACACCAGTTTTTCTAACTTGCTAAGGTAACTGAAGAAGCCCATACAAGGACATCCAAGGCATTAGCTATTTTAGTTGTGACATAAAATAATGTCACCACTTAGTGACAACTGCCATATAAGCTTGCTGAACACTACAAGTGTATTTCTAATAGTCTTGCATTCTGTAGGCTTGTAGCTAAAATAAACTGAGATTTACAATTTTGATGCAAATTATTTTACTCTGGAAAAATTAACTTATTATTTCTGTACTAGGCAATAACCAAATTATCATAGTTGTTTAAGCTCCTATTCTAGCCACTAAATACTTGATTATTGATTCACAAAGTAACCTGAATATCATAATCTGATACAACTACCTTCTTGTTCAAGTAGTCAGTAAGTTCTGGGCAAATTCTCAGTATCCTTTCCAAACCTCAGCTAAAGAAAACTGTGTGGTAATGTAAGGATTCATTGCTGAGTCACTCAGATTCTGGCATTCTCAAAGCATACTCCATTTGCTAAGATTTGTGACAGAGTTTCCAGGCCATATGCTTGAGCCTGGGGAAACGCAGAGTTTTCAGGAACTTAAGAGATGTGCAGACACAGTGCTGGGTCTACAGAAGCTTTGTTTCTGCACAGATTTGTTTTCACCAGTTTAACCTTATGGTAGACAAGAGTATAAATAAGGTCAACATGCACCACTGAAGTCAGAAATAACTGGAGTAGAGCTTATGGAGTTTTCAAAGGATTTTATGATTACAAAACCAGGACTGTGTTCCTTCATAATTTTTAGTATACTTGTGTAATGTGTTAAAACTCCCAAGGAGTTCACTTCTATTTTTAAGACAAATGTCTTAAAAAACATTTGTGAGTAGAATTGAGACAAACCATAAATAGAGCTACAATTAGAGCTCTGGTAGAATGTAGCTCTTCAGGAATGAGGAATCCCAGATATTTCAGACTTCTTTACTCTTGCAAAAATTAACAATACTGTGGTAAAGTGACTTAAACTACATGCCACCAAAACCAGTTTCAATTTCTGCAGAAAGCATCAGTTGTTTGGAACTATAGATAAATAATTTAATGTTTCAACAGTAAATTAATGAAATATAGGTTTGAAATATTAATTAAAATGAGATTATTTCAATAAACAATTTTGATTAGAAAAAGAAATATTATGAAAGAAATTTTGAAATTGCTTTAAATCATATATATAATTTTAACATGCCTAAACCAAGCTTTTTAAAATTTTAATTTGAAATGACATATGTTTATGATTCTCATCTCTTAAAAAAGAAGAAAACTGCCCCAGGATATTTTATAAAAAGGGAATAGTACAGAGGAAAGAAAACAAAACTATTAAGTTTGTGGATACAAATTTTGAAACATTTGGCATTGGTTCAAAATTAAATGTTTGTGTTTTCTTTTATTTTGTAAGAAATCAGAAAATCTTTTGTAATTCTACCCAAGTAAAATCTCCGTTCTCCCATTCTACATCTCAAAAATTTCTCTCTTGCATGGAAAGAAACATTAACAGATTAAATAAGTCAAAATCTAAGTGTCAAAGAAATCCATTGTCAAGATGGGAAACTTTATGTCTGAAAAGACTTAAAAGACACACTTGAAATATTAGATTGAACAGACACACTACAGGACCTTCACAAAGCCCAGGTACTCCTGCTTTCAGTGTGCGGGGAGACTGCATCTTCTGTATACTTTAGACATACACTCTACCAATGTTTAAAAAGGTGTGGATGTGCAGCAGAGGAATTGGGTTTTGCACAGAGCCAGGAAAAGCATGGCATTCCCAAACATATCTCATGTTTCAACAGTGACCATTCCTGGAAGAACAGGATTTACCTTATGGCAAGTGTCCCCATATGTGGAGCCCCACCGTGGACCTTAGCCTTGAGGCCATGAGATCCCCAGTGGGTTACTGCATTAGCTCAAGATTAGTTAAGTCTTGCAACTAATACTGACAGGATCCCCAGAAACTGATTTAGAGAAAAGAATTTTAAGTTTATACGATTAGCAGGTGAGTTGCTAAATTTATTTCCTCAAATGTAACACCATCACACCATCTATTTATGTCTCTGTGTAAACTGGAATGCAATTATGAAAAAACCAAGAAAAGTGTTGTTTCAAATGGTATACATTTCATTTAGTTTTCCTCTCAAAGTTATACTACACATCACATTTATATTTTCATTTTTTGCTACTGATCCTACAATGAACTGTTCTGCAGAAACATAAAATTAAAATTATTTTCCCCGAAGAAAACTTCCAGGGAAAAATAGAGGAAAAGGAAATTGTAAAAATTAAATTTCAAATTTCAAGGTACCTCACAGAATTTTCATGAGAAAAATGGAGTTTAAAGGCCTATTTTTTCAGCTTCTTGTTTTGCTCTGAAAACTGAAAGTATATTTTGATCTGCAGAGATCCTTTGCATCTTGTAAATTTGTTAAAACCTTTTCCCCCGACCACATTTTCTCTTCTCACCATGCTTGGTGCAGATGAGGAGGAAAAAAGCGTGTGAGGAGAGAGACACAGATACAGGCAGTCACAAGCAGAGTGCTAACCCCAGCCCAATTAGCAAATCAGACTGGACACGGTGGTTTACCTGGATAAACGGCAGGAACACAGCCCCTCCTGTCTCACTGGACAAGCCCTGGAGACAAGGTGGAACTTTTTTGACAGGTCCATTCCTTTAGAGATGCTGGTTTCACATTTCCCATGCTTTCTCCTGCAGCCTCCAGTGATAAGCCCCAGGACTAGGCAGAGGTTTGGTCACCGGAGGCCCTGTAGAAATCCCCGTGCTCCTACCTGGGCCGCGCAGCGCCGTGCCAGGCTGACGGTGAGTGTCCCGCGTGTCCGTCCCGCGCCCACTCCGGCCTTCAGAGCCTGCACAGCAAGGGCTGCTGGGCCTAAAATAAAATTGTTCAAGGGGGTAAAGTATGGGCTTGTGTTTACAGGAGTTCAAGGGTTCCTGGCCAAAGCTGGTTTGCACCTGTCTGGCCAGAGTAGGAGTGAGAGAGATATGCCCTATCTGCATCCGCCTATGTCAACATGTCCCCTGCATGGCCTTGGAGCGAGGATTGCTTACACAGTGTGACACCAAGCAATTATTTCATCTGAGAGGCCCTTTCCTTGCTTGCTTCTATTTTGTCATGACGACTTAGAAAAATAAATTATTTCTCTCCCAGGATTTATGAACCTCATCATCTTAGCAATCAGTGCTTGTACACCCTCTGAATGACATCAGGATTTTATCCCTCGCAAGCAGAGGTGTCGTCTATCTGCTTTGTAGCTCTGAAACAAAATGTGTCCTTTTCAGAAGCTAAACTCTTCTGATGGACCTTAAATGCTGTTTAACTGATTGGAAAAGTAATTTTGAAGTAAATGGTATACACATATATTAAGTACTTGTTCTGACAAGGGAAGACTCAATTTTTTATCGAAGTCCAATCATTTTATACCTAGGCTCCTCCATTACAAAAAATGGATATTTTGAAAGCAGTGAGACTGTCAACCTCCCTTATGCTTGGATCCGAAAGGACAAAGAAAAGCTGAATTGATCTTCCACAAATGCAAAGTGCATTGGATATGACAATTTCCAGAAGGAGTTTTCTTGAGTTCTGACTATGCAGGGACCAGAGATGCAGGTAAATGCAAACCTCCATGAAGTCGTATCTGTTAGTGGTAGAGGAGAATTTGATCTTGATCCAAGGTGTTGTCAGAACAGTGTTAATTCACACTCGGTTTTATATCTTTTGGGTAATGACACATGGCCTGCATCAGGAATGATGTGGCCAGCAGGAGCAGGGAGGTCATTCCTCCCCTGTACTGGGCACTGGTGAGGCCACACCTTGAGTGCTGTGTCCAGCTCTGGCCCCTCAGTTCAGGAAGGACAGTGAGTGCTGTGTCCAGCNTGGTCTAATTGAGGTGTTGGGGTTGTGTTGGACTTAATGACCTTGAAGGTCTCTTCCAACCCAGTGATTCTGTGATTCTGTGACTACAAAGTCATAAGATTATAAAAATATTAAATTAGTAAATCAAAGTATTAGTAGTAATCTCTAATATTGCCTGCTCCTTGTCTTTTTCTGGGTTAATTATTTGACTAAATTCTTTCCCCTCTAGTTGCTGAAATTTAAAAAAATTTGCTGATTTCCAAAATCTTTAAGAGAACTTTAAGAGAGAAAGGATTTGGGCATATCTTAGATTATGTGTCTTGAACACGGGGAAAAACGCTCCCACTTTTTTTCTTTCTCCTTTCCTTCAAGTGTTGCTTTACACACATACACATTCAACACTGTGGGTCTATCCCAAGACTGTTACTTAGGGGAGATCTCAGGAGCTGAAAGACAGCCTTCCTGATAGGATAGACAATCTTCCTTAACAAAAAAGAGAAGTATTTTGAAACAGGTTTTGATTTTGGTTTAATGAACACTGTCACAGCTGTGTTATATGCAGGTTTTTAAAAACAAAACAACCCAGTGATTCATGTTTTCAACCTAGAGCAGCAAGGTTCTTGTAACAGCCACAGTTTTTCAGAGAAAAACCTGAAGCATAAACATTCATTGAAAATATTCTCCACTGATGCAATATTACTTCATTTGAGCATGGCCTCCACTAAACGTTACTGGGTTGTTGCTAAGAAACACTGATATATGACACCAAATTATATTACTGACATTGAATTTTTACTCCTTTTCATGTTATAGCTTGCTTGAAAAACGCTGCAATTTTACCATGAATGGAAGGAAAGCTACCAGCCTCTGTTCAGTGTCTTTTGTATTTTAGTTACAGGCTGAAGTCCTTATCTTTTTACTATATGTCTATAATGGTCCTACAGTATTTCAGTTAAAAATAATACCAACATTATTGATGGTCTGCATCTGCATCTCCTACACAGTCATCTCAACAATAAAACAAATGTTCTCTTTGATTTTCGCCCAATATATGCCAAATTGCAGGAAGCTTGGTCTTAGGGTTTCTCTATTTTCCACGTTAATGTGGCAATCCATTTTGTCCTGCAGGTAATAAGAAACATTCAAACTCATAGCTAATGTTTTCAGGGTACTTCACTTTTTGCTTGTTTTGATCTGTGCAATTGACTAGTTGGAAGCTGAAAATGAATGGATGTTTTTTAATATGTATTTTAAACCTTTGTTCTTTTGTACAGCATATGGATATTTTTCTTCTTAAAGAGCTCATCCAGTAGTTGATGTATGGCAAGTATGCACGGCTTGTGCTAGGGAAAGTATACATTCATTTATACAAACACAGCTGTTTATTTTTTTTTTTTAATATAAAAACAGAGACCAGAACACATGTGTCTGAAAGAGGGATCTCAGCACAGCCAACACTGCAGAAATACACAAGTGGAGAGGGAAGTTCTTTCTGTAGGCTTTAAACCCCAGAGACAAAATGGACAAACTCTGAGAAAAGTGATGCTGGATCCACAAAGATTTTGCAAAAGGACCAATGATTCAAATCATGTATATCTGCATGTATAACCTTTATGTAGCTTGCCCATAATTTCTGTTTCAGGGCTGGTGGGGGTCCATCTATTTGAGAAGGGGAAGAGTATTTTTAGTAACGGGCTTGGTAAACCAATGAAGAGAGCTTTAAACTACACTTGCAAGGGGAGGGACACTCAATCTGTTCCACTCCTACCACTTCCGTTTTCATATCAGGGTCAACAAGAGAAGCTCAGAGCCTGGAGAAGGAACACAGGTCAGCAGGAGAACAGCACAAAGTAATTCCAGTCACTCTAGGCAGTAAGCTGGCTTCAAGGGCAGCTTCTATGGGAATGCACTCAACATGGGGAATAAACAAGAGAGAGAGACAGCTCATGTCAGGGCTATCAGATCTGATCAGTTTCATGGAGATGTGATGGAATAGCTCCTATAACTGGAGTGTTGGAATGGGTGGATACAGACTCTTTAAGAAGGACAGGAAGGGAAAACAAGGATGTGTCACCCACCGTGTCAGTGATCAGCAGGACCTGATCTCCATTGGATCTTCATTGGATCTCCACCTGAGGATGGGTGGTGAGCTGACCTATGTCATGCCTCACTTTAGTAACTACTAAAATACATGGAGGGTGGAAAAAGTAAGCACATCTCTCTAATGGGAAAAAAAAAAAATTAGTAATTTGCAGGACAGAAAAAACTGTGGAAATGTGTACAAATGTAAAGATCAAAAGAAATCAGTGCATCAGAAATTAGTACATGGAACTACATATTAGTTGGCCAAAAACAAGAAAAAAATACAGAAGGATGATTGTTGTCTGAAGAAAAATGCAAAAAGTGCAGAGGACTATCTCACATTTCAGGAAAGGGGTCAGAACTTTATGTGGGTTTCAAAGACCAATGTAGTCCAAAGACAACAGATCCACCTACTAATTTAATCTGTGGGAGGAAAAGGGGCCATCTTGCAGTGAAAGGAATGATCAGGACGAAAACTACCATTAAATTAATACAAGAAGGAATCTTTCTATAAACATGCCTGAAGAAAGTTTATGGAAGCTGTAACAGAAAAAATGAAAATTCACTTTACAGTGACAAGCTGAATCTTCCTTAAAAGTTCAGCTAAACAATAAAAATGAAAAAAAGGAACAATAAAGGCTGAAAATCTACACTTCTCAAGCCTCATGAATACCAAATAGAAGAGTTCCAGCATATCTCCTGAAGACTAGGGAAACACCTCGTAGAGCAGAGAATAAAACTAAAGGAATTTAGCTCTTCCACTATGACTTCTGGGAAATTTCTCTAGAACTTTGACTGTAGAAGCAGGTAAACTCATTGTGTTTGCAACCATAAAGCAATAAACCCAGAATACACTAATGAAGTAAAAGAGTGGGCCATTATAAGAGCCAAATACCAGATTATCAGACCACATACCATGCTATGTGATACATCCATTCACCGTTTAGACAATAAAATATTATATCACTGCATTTTCACTTTCATTTACGTCCTTTTTTTTTTTTTTTTTTAAATCTTGTTTCCCTCCCTTCTCCTGCTTCCTGTTGCAAAGATTTCTGCACACCACCTTGGTTCCTATCTCCCCATTTCTTTGTCTGGGTGCTGAAAGGCAGCACAAACTTTTTAGCTTTTGTCATAGCCTGAAATATGCCCTGTGTTCTCCTCAGATGTATGTCCTACTACTGAGAATATTCATATCTTCTGGTTTGCAGCCCATCATCATTGGGTCCATGTGTGCCTTCTGGCAAGGAATTGCTTGTACTGTGATTGCCAGCTGCTCGGTGGGGAGGTAAGAGTCTTCTAAAGTTTATTGTGTTTGTTTTGCTTAGAAAATTACAGAAGAAAGGTATTAAGGCAATCTGCACTGATATATGCCATTTGCTTTTGTCACATTTTATTACTGCTTCCCTGACTTTGATTATTCATTCCCAAAAATTTCTTCTAATTTTATGTATTGTATGTATTGGTTTTTTTCTTCCCCAGACATAAGCACTACATTTTTCAAACAATCTTGAGTTTAAATTATTTATTACCCACTGGGACTAAGGGTTTTGCTTGATATGTAAGTTTTAGTAATTTGAAATGGGCATATTAACACAAAGTAATAGAGCTACAGAAGAATTTTAACATCCTCCCACCTAGGAAAGGTATTGCAGACTGGCAGACTTTAAATACCTGCAATTTGTCCAGAGCTTGGACAGGAAAACTCTTATCCCATTCACACCTAACCTGAGGCAGCCTGGTTTGGAGTACCTCCTTCATTTCAGTCAACTTGCTTTTAATATGCATTAAGCAGTATTTCTTGTGGAAGTTTCTTTCCATCGGAGAAAAAAGGGACTTATGGTTTCGGTCCAAAAATAAAATCTTAGTGTTTTGTATCACCAAGTACTATTTAATTGCAGCTCCTCTTCCAGATCTCTGTGTCAATACTTGTATTTTCTCATGAAATAAAAGGAGGGTATGTCTGTAGTTTACCATTGAAAAATCTGCAATCGTTACCTTGTATATTGAAAGATCTGTTGTTTCTTATATAACCGTAATGAAATGCTGCACTACAGCATTGCAAGGACACTACAATAATAAATTGAAGGGAGGCAGAATTAGGTCTGTAGCAACATTTCTTATGAATTTTTTTTTGTTTTCCTCCTTGCCTGCAAAAAATGTTTATTGATCATTTCACTCTCAGCAATGGGAATATCAAAATTTGTTTTAATATTCACTATCAAAGCAGATATTAGAAGATCTGATTGTTTTTCTTAATAGTCTGAATGGTTTTCTAATTCTTGTGGAAACATAGATATGGATTTAACTGTTAACCTTTCTTGGATTGAAATCCAGCAACCTTGTAAGTCAATGACAAAACAGTGATCAACTGAAATAAATTTTAGCCTTGTTCTTCACAGCTTTGAAACATGTATAGGCAGCTGTTACACTGCCAGTTGTTCCTGCTTGATTACAATGAGAGACAAAAAAAGTCTCAGAACTGGTTACATTCTGCTGTGCATTCTGGATTTCTCTTGAAGAATCTGCACTTGTTTAGTATTTAAGAAACTTGGGTTGCCTCGAGATAGGCTTCAAAATTGTTTTGGGATTCTATGTTTTGATACTACTGGATGCTTATATAAGGAATTTCATTCTTAGTGGTTCTTGAGTTTGTAAGAAACAAAAGAAAAAAAAACCCCCAATGTAGCACACCCAATCATGAAAAGCAAACACAAAAGAAACACACACATACAAATGCCTTGCCCCAAAGCTAGTATTTGTGTTCTATTAGCCTCAGATTTCTCAAATCTACACAAATGAATAAACACCATGAAATAAACATGAAGAAAAATCTTCAGACATCAGAAATTAGGAGCCTTTGGCCTTAAGCAGAAAGTATTTCTCAATCTAACACAAATACAACCACAAAAGGAGGATGAAAAAAAGACAACTGAAAGTAAATGATATAAATCTTGTTTCAGTAAAAGCACAGTATAGAAATACTGGCAAGACACTTTTTATTCTCAAACAGAATGGTACAGATTGTAGGAGTCTACTGCAGTGATTTCAACAAGGTCTACATTAACTCAGAAAAATTTGATCTATAAAAACATTTTTATCTTGATTCTCTTAGTCCTATGTTAGACATCTATCACTGGTACAAGTATGATCTTGTAGTTTGCAAGGACACAGAAATAAATCTAAGGAATGGCAGGAACTATTCAATTTGTCTCCTATTATTTAAGTTTTCTGTTTAGAGGCCATTGAAACCACTGTCCTTGCAATTTCTGCACAACACAACTCAAGAGGCAGCTCATTCAGAAAACACTACTCCTCTCAGCCAATGCCTTGTTTGAACATTAGGCATCCTAAAGTTTTATTCAGAACACACCTGGAAGCGCTCTGCTTTCCACTCATTGTCTGCAAACTTTCCCTGCAATTAGTCCTAACTATGATTCATGAGAGTGTTGGTGTTTCCCCAGGGTTCGATAATGTGTGTGTGTCAGACTTGGTTCCAAGTAAAAAGCGGCTTAAAAACTCCTTGCTTGCCCTTTTCACTTGTCTCAAAGATTGGACCAACATTGAAAAGTGGGAACTAGGGATTTAGCTCCTTGCCTTCCAGGATGGATCTGAACACACATGTTCTACATCCTGAAAGAAAACCACATATTTTAAGTGCTGGAACAGAAGTCCATTCTGTACTCCCAGTGATTTTCACTTTGTGTGGAGTAGTAGAATATTCATGGAAAATGGTAATGGCTTTTCATGACTTCATGCTCTAGTGACTATAGCAGTTTCCTAGGAGAAGTGAGAGCTGGTGTTCTACTCTTGCTCTAATTAATATTTCATTATGTCTATTAAATAGGAAAAAAAAAAAAGAAAAAGGAAGACATCAAAACTCTCTTACTCCTGATCCACTCAGCTCCAGTACTGCTCAAAGTCCAGAAGCAGAAAAGTCAGTGTGGTCTGCTTGTAGTCAAGCAAAAAATCCTCATGATCCATTTCTGGAATAAAAGATTATTTCTTTCTCACTTAGCAGAAGTGTGGACCTATGACCTTCCCCTTTCCCCTTTCCCCTCCCTTTTTTCTTTCTCTCTTTCTGTCTTTCTTGTCTTTCTTGTCTTCTCATCTTTCATTCTTGTCTGCCTGCCTTTCCTCACCTGTAATTACATCATTTGGATGCCTTCTGTAAGCATCTTTTCCCATGTTTTTTACTCAGTCTAAATTCCAGACACAGCAACACAGAATATACTTTTGAGACCAGATATTTTGCTGTGCTCTGTGTACTGGGGCGACTGGATTTCTTTTAACTGTAGATCTTAAAAAAGTCAAAGATAATTGAAAAATGAACAGTTACGTAAAAGAAAAAAAATTGAACATAGTATCTCAAGAAGTTTGGCTTGCTCATCAGTAGTGGGTTACAACTGGGAAGTAATAGAAGTTCTCTTAGGAAAATCTTAAAAAAATTTTGAAGAGAATATGAAAACAAGAGATCTAGGAGGCAGAATGAGAAGACATCTTTGGAGAAATGTTATTTCTCTAAAATGTTGAGGTAGGAATGAAAAATTAAGACATGAAAACACAAATTCATATATTACTTTCAATTTGTTGTCATTTGAACTACCATCCCTCCTGTGACAAAATGTCAGGAATCTGCCCTGTAACTCTGATTTTCCACTTCATTTGATATTTTACCCTTTATAGGTAATTTTCTGTGCTAAATAAGGCAGAAATAAAGCATGAAAGAGAATACTTTAGAAAGAATTCTTCATTCTGAGTTCTGCCTTGCAGAGCATCAAAGGTAGTGTGCCATACAAGGTGGAACTTTAAAGTAAAGAGCCCAAATATTGACACACAGAAGCAAGCAAACAAATCAGGTTAAATTATAAACAAACCTTTAAAATTTTGGCTGGGATATATTTGATTGTTGAAAAAAAGTATGGTAAGAACTGTGCACAAAATGGTGTGCGGATGTTCCTGCAAAAAGAAAAAGGCTGAAATACTACATATATATGTTCTGCATATGAAATTTACAGTTGAATTAGCTGGTGTTAGATCAGCTAAAATAGCACAATACACCCAGAAAGTTACTTAGGGTTGCTAGGATAAAATGAAACATTTTGTTGGTTTTGTGGAAGCGTTAACCTCATCACTCATTCCATTTTTGCTTAGTTTGAAACAACATGACTTAATCATCCCCAGGTAATATCTTGAGCTCATCCATTTATTTGCATGACCAGTTACAGTGCCTTATTATTATTTTTATTTCCCTGTCCTAGTCACCTAATATAAAAGTTGTGGTTTTCCCCCAACCTTGCAGCAAAGGTATTGAGTTGTTATTTCCAAATCAAAACCTGATGTTCAGATCTCTAGTAACGATGATCTTTTTTTCACAGGCATAATGTAATGTATTTACAGAGCAAATGAAATATCACAATTTCTGTTTTTCTCTCTTGAATGACAAGGAACAGAATTTAAGTCTCTGACTCTCTATATTTCATGTCATTCAACAACCCAGATCAAGTTTTTGGGATTGTCCTTCTATTTATCAACAGTGCTACCCACCAGGCCCCACAATGTATTGAGTTTCCAAACTCTTTTTGTCTGGGTCTTGTGACAATAGAAAGAACAGGGACACACATTCTTTTGTGATCCTACAGCTATCAGATAAAGGCAGTGACTGTGCTCCTTCTTAGGCATCAAGGCAATTTCCACCAAGCCTCCAATTTTCAAGGAACGGGGCAGATGATGGAATTTTCTGTGGACTACAAGTCTCTGTGGCTGCCATGCCCTGTACTCAAGCACAAAGCAGTCCTGTTCAATATGCATTCTCTGGCACAAACACACAGCAGTTGATTAGGAGCCCTCATAGAACACTGTATTGACAGTATACCCAACTTAATCTTTTCCTAGGAGAAGATAATGAGAACTTGGCACTGGTTATAAGGCCTCAAAAGACATATCTTAACACCTCATAGTCACAAGGGCCTAAGAACAGCAAAAAAAGAAGAGGTTTCTTCAGTGTTGCTGTTAAAGTTGGACAAATTGAATAATTTCTTAAATATATCATAGCAAAAAAGTACAGAAGACAAGTCCAAAGGACTGATGTGTTCTTAGCTGAGCTGAGGAATAAGCATAATCCTCTGTGTCACATGCAGCTGGAAAAGGCAACTGCCCTTGACCTTGGGATTGTCAGTATGAAACTGCTTTCTGGAAGTTCCAGCTCCTCAGGAGCCACCAGCTCCTTGGCTACCTGTACCAAATTTGACACATGAGTTTTCCTGGGAGCCCAGGTTATACTTCTGCAACAGTTACTAAAAGGTGAAGTAGCTGTAGAGTACTTGGTTTTAAACTGAATGTTTTACATGACATTTGGTTTTCGACGCAAGGAGGTCTAACTAAGACCAAAACAAAACAAAAAACCTCAAACCAACCAATCAACCAATTAAAGACTGAAAGGAAAAAAAGTAAAGAAAAAAGGGCAAAAAAAGGAAATTAACTCCTGAGCTGATCTTTGATCTTTAAGCTTTTTTAGTCCCAAAAGCACCTGTTGG
Organism: Rhadina sibilatrix; assembly: GCA_013400275.1. Classification (NCBI taxonomy): domain Eukaryota; kingdom Metazoa; phylum Chordata; class Aves; order Passeriformes; family Phylloscopidae; genus Rhadina; species Rhadina sibilatrix. The sequence goes on from VWYO01007786.1 coordinate 203,195, forward strand.
CATGTTCTAAAAGTCTGTATATTTCTGATGTTTTGGTCCAATATAGGAAAATTAATTCTAGGAAGACAAGCTGGGAGATATATTGCTTTCATCTCAAACAGCTTAGTGTCTTTATGTGTTGATAAAAAGTTAGGTACAAAAATAGAGAATGGTTCAGAGAAAGAATAAAGTAAGTGAGCCAGACATTACAACACCCTGAAGCCCACATTTTCAACTGTTATTTAAAACCTGATTACTAACAGAACTGTTTCTCTTCAGGTAACTCCATAAAGTGAAAGTTGCAAGAAAGCTTAGCATTGTGGGTGTCACCAAGGACATAAAATATTCCTGTGTTTGTGGGTGGTGAACGCTTGTATAAAGAGTGCTCTGCTGTAAAGCCACAAAGTCAAAATCAGCACTTCAGAAGTTTAAAATGCAACAATGAAGTGGTCTATTCACTTTAAAAATCTTTCAAAATATCACAGTGCATGCAGACTGCTTACTGAAAATGCTCATTACTAAAAATGCTCTATTACTGTTAAAAAGACATAGAAGAACAAGTTCTCTCTTACTCTACTCTTACAGATTTGGAGAGGTCACCAAATTATATGATTACGTCTCCAACATTTTCAAATATTTTAAGTGGATTTAAATCTTTTGGAACATTAAAATGCCACACGAAAATGTGATAGTGCTCATTGCTGTTCTGGGAAAGGTCCATCTCCATAGCAGTCATGCAGAAATTGCAAATAATGAGAACTGAAGTAGAAAGACTTGATTTAAACTTCCCTTTATGTTCCCATTGGAGGGTGAAAATTTATCATGAAAATTTAGGCATGCAAACATCTGAGATTTGTAAAATGTCATCAGACTCCTACTCTCCTGCTACTGAATCATACAAGTGCCTAAAATATTCAGCTACACAGCACTGACATTCAAGATCCCACTAGCTATACTGGTAGACATCTCCAAATGCTTTCTTAACTGGAAAAGCATGATCAGATGTTAGTTATTGCATCCTGCTGGAACCCACAGACAAGTGGGTTGTAGGCCAGCCCATCTGGACTCAGCCCAGATCCGTGCTTGAAGCTCTGCTTGTGCCTTTTATGCAGCCATTTTCCATGTAAATTATGGTTTCAATGCAAAATGGAGACTCCTTCATGCCTCTGCACCTGAAAAACACATCATTGGAAAAGCAAGTCACATTGATATTCCACCTACTATTCAGTTTCATCTACCAATTGTTTTAGACCTCTTCAGGCAAAGACAAGTAGTTTTAATGGGAGGAATGTGCAACCCTCTGCACAGGGGCTGGAGTAATTTTTAGAGCTGTGGAGTGTCTTTCTTCAGGTTGAAGTGGTCATGGAGAAGGGACATATTTTCACTGAGCACTGTTTGACTGTATTCAGTGTATTATAATACAATTATGCCTGTGGCAAGGAGTTTGTGTGCCACACAGCTCATGGTACTTTGAATTAATTCTTTTAAAGTTAAGACAAGATTAGTTCAAGGAATTTGTTTAGGGGCCTATTTATCACCTTCTGGACTTTGAAGTTCTTTTTCCCACTGTCCACTAGTGAATTCACTTTCAGTTTGATCTTTCGTAATAAAAAGTTGAATGATCTCACTATTACATGTGTTTTTAAAAAAAGTCCACACAGGTATATTCAGGATCTATGGGTATTTTGCTGAAATACTGCATTCCCAGCTTGAGAGGCATGTATTAAATCTATCATTTGATAGATGAAATTTCAAATTCTAAATGCCTGTTTCATAAGTCTATCAAACATTTAAAACTATTTTAATGGGTGAAGGCATTTCAAATCTACACTGTCAGTTGCATTGCAGGTAAAATATAGAACAAAATATCTGACTTTTTTTACAATAACAGCCTCTTCACATTTTTCTTTCAAGAATTACAATTTAGTGCCCTATTGATAAGGAAAATATGCATTTTTTCAATAACTTCACATATAATATTTTTTAAATCAACTACTGACAATTATAAATTATATGAAGTTGAAACTTATGGTGAAGTCAGAAATGCTGTGGTTTGGCAAATCATGCTTTCTTCTGTAAACAAAAGAATACTGGGATTTAGTTTTCTTTCAAACACTGATTTCAATGATTCTTTCATCATGTTTTCCTTCTCTATTTTGTCTAAGGATCTTGGGAGCGGGAACCCTCTAAACATATGTTTGAACAGCAGCCACTAAAATGAAGCACACAGTTCACATGATATGCCTAGATATGTCTAGAACTAATACAGTTAGAAAGATTATTATCTCAGCATTATTTTTTTTAAATACTTTTAAATTAATACTATTAAAGAGCTGGTATCTTATTCACTTATTCAACAAAGTGTTTTCTGGACCAGAACTCTGTTATCTGGTTATGTCTTAAAACAGGAAATATTTTTTCAGATAAGGTCACCCACACAAGCCAGCAGAAGCCAGCAAGTGAAGGCAGCTGTAGTCCCACTGAAGCCATGTAGAAGACAGGCAGCTCAGAAAATCCTAGCTATGTAAACTTAGAGGTTGGGGTCAGACTGCATCTGTAAATATATCCAAGTGTTCCCAATTAAATCAGTCCTTTAGATGACAGAGTACTTTACTAATTTACAGAATGATTGGGTTTTGGTAGGCTCTGCTTGGGGATTTGGGGAGAGAATTCTAATAACATTTGCCACTCTGTGGTGTTTAGATCCTTACAGTAAACATGCATTCCTTCCAAAACAAAACTCTAAACAGCCTAAAAATCTCTTTAAAATGTAGAGAGGTGAGTTTGTTTCTGTTGTTCTTAAACTAATCTCCACAGTAACAGCAATATTCTTTCATTATAAATATGGCCAGCCAATGGAAAAATATGATATCCATATCATATATAGAAAAGTGAAATTGGCAGTTGAAATACTGAATCTATTCCATTTAATTTTCCTATAAAATTCTTATTAGTGTCAACCACTTAACCAAGGCAAAAATATTTGGATGTGCAACCATCACTGGCTGACAGGACAGACACCTTAGCAATCATAGAATATTAGTCGCACTTAGTAATTAAATAATTTATTATTATATTTATCTGATGCATAACATAAGTATAAAATGCTGTACTGTCTACTTCACAATTTAAAAAGTGCAGGTCAAATAAAATGTAACACAATAAAGAGCACAGGCTTCCTTAGAAGAGTGAGACATGGAAAACATCAGGTTTGCATATTATATTTAGTATTTTGGTTTGTTTGTTATATTTAAACTTCCCCTGGAGTATATTTTTTTCTCTCTATTTTTCTCTGTCTCAAACAAATCAGTAACTACAGTAAAGCATAACATTATTCTTAGCTATGAATTCTCAGTATTTTCTACTCTGCTTTGGTAAGACCCCACCAGGAGCACTGCGTCTAGCTCAGGTGTCCCCAACTTAAGAGAGACATGAACTGTTGGACCAAATCCAGAGGAGGCCAGGACTGAGCTGATAAGAGGACTGGAGCACACACTCTAAAAAGACAGGCTGAGAAAATCATGGTTGTTCAGCCTGGAGAAGGAAGGTTGTGTGGAGACCTCATGGCAACCTGCCAGTATCTGAAAGAGCCTACAGGGAAGCTGGAGAGGGACTCTTTGTCAGGAACTGTAGAGACAGGACAAGGAGTAACGGGAACAAACTGAAAGAGGAGAAATTTAGGTTAGATGTAAGGAGGAAATTCTTCACTGTCAGGATGCTGGGACATCAGATCTGTTTTCCTAGGGAGATTGTGGATAACCCAGCCCTGGAAGTGTTCAAGGACAGGTTAGATAAGGCCTTAAGCCACATGATCAAGTGGCAGGTGTCCCTGCACATGGCAGGGGGATTGAGACTACATGATCTTTAAGGTTCCTTCTGATCCTTAATATTCTATGATTCTCTGACTGCTATGAATATTATGAAAATTTACATTATTTTCTAGCCTTTTGGAGAATGCTTCCTTTCCTTTTTCTAGACCTTTTTCACCAGTGCTCCTTATTATTCCTCCTCCCCACCAAGCTCCAAATCAGCTGTATCCTAAGCTCTTCTCACCAGATAATTCCTGTACACACTGTGATCTACTGCAGTTGTCCCCCGCAGTAACCCTCTATTGATTTTGCTCCTGGACTGCGTCTGAACTTCAGGTCTCTTCTGGTTCACCTGCAGCTCCTGGACTCCTGTTCCACACTGCCCTGTTCCTGCAATGAGCACAGAGCAATGAGGAGAAGAATGGAGAGCAGTTCTTGATCTCAAATTGCATATGTTACCAGCTTGTTACACAGATTACCACAAAACCTGTAACAATTTTGTTCCTCTGCTCCATCCAGATGATGCCTCATCTGGAGTCTGTGTCCAATTCCAGGCTCATCAAGCACAACAGAGACATGGAAGTTCCTTGAACAGGTCCAGTGGAGGGTGACAAGGATGATCAAGGGACTGGGGCATCTCTATTATGAGGACAGGCTGTGGGAGCTGGGTCTGTTCAGCCTGGAGAAGAGAAGACTGAGAGGGGATCCCATCACTGTCTGTCAGTGTCTGCAGGGAGGTCAGAGGAGGGACCAGGCTCTGCTCAGTGGTGCCAAGCAATGGAACAAGAGACAATGGAGCAGTAAGTAGTGCACAGAAAATTCCACCTGATTATGAGAAAGAAATTGACTGTGTGGGTGACCACACACTGGAACAGGTTGCCCAGAGAGGTTGTGCAGTCTCCCTCACCAGAGATATTCAAGCACCATAGGGATGCAATCCCATGCTGTCTTCTCTAGGATGAGTTGGCTTGAGCAGGGAGGCTGGATCAGATGACCTACTGTGGGTCCTTCCAACCTGACCTATTCTGTGATTCTGTGAGTATTATATTTCATAAGATGAGAATCTTGCAATTTGCTTTTGTGCTACTAAATATTCTTTTGATAACAGAATAATCCAAACCATGTGCACCAGAAAGAAAATTAAATTAATTCCACATGCACTAAATTACTTAAGATCTTTTGAGGGTCAACATATGAGTTTTAAGGTCCTAATTCTTCAGAGATTGAACATAGGAGTTTTTAAGTTCCTAGTTTTGGAAATACTGGATGTGTAGGGCTAATAACAAACAATTTTTTATTGGTGCAACATGTTTCCATTGGAAATTTTCATTCATCTAAACCAAAATATTTTGTGGAAAAGGGTAATTTTAAGAAAGCTTCTTGAACATTATTGAACATTTTGTATTAACACTTTCAAACTCAAACATTCCTTGTTCAGAACCAGAACACTCTGCTAGAAGTTCACATAGTGAATGAGTGCATAGTCACACTGACAAGCACTCATTTCACGTGGGAGAACCATGACTGATTAAGTGACTGAGCTGTATATATCAAAGCTACATTTTCCAACAGCATTCCATTAGAGAAGATAACTTTCCAGGTCTTCCTTATGAAGTATGAATCCACCTGGGAGGAAAACATAAAAAGTTGTCCATTTACTGGTGGTTTCATAATGTGTGTATAATATTGCTGTAGGGAAAAATAAACAAGCAGACCCCCGAATTTCTCAGAATTTCACACAGAATGTGTAATGTTGGAAGAAACCACAGAGGGCCACTTGATCGAACCTCCCTCCTCAAGCAGAGCCATCTTAGAGCTCATGGCACAGGATTGCATCCAGGTGGCTCTGGAATATCTCCAGTGAGGGAGACTCCACAACCTCTCTGGGCAACCTGTTCCAGTGTGGGGTCACCCACAGAGTAGTTCCTCTTCATGTTCAGGTGGAACTTCCTGTGCATCAGGTTTTGCCCTTATTTCTAGCTCTAAAGCCAAAAGAAAATTATTTTTGAGTATTTTCTAATAGTCAAGTGCAAATCTATGATTCTTCCCCCACCCCCGCCTTCATATAGGATATGCTAAAAGAATAAGTATGAGGAGCTAAAAGTGAAATGTTAACAGGGGCAGGAGGGTGAGGTCAATGAACAAAGTTTCATGTCCTGGTATTACTTAGGTTTGGAGTACATCTTTTCAGTAATGAAATTTCTTACTCAATCAAAGATTTAAGAGCTTATGTTTTTTGGGGGTATTTTAATGGAAAAAAAACAAAAAACACATAGGGACTGAAAATATCCTCTTATGAGCACAGTAATGAACAATATCTGCAGTTAACTTTGAGAAAATAAGAAATTTGGAAGAAAAGCAGAACAGTAAAATTAATTTGGAATTTCCTGTTTAGGGGATAACTTTCAATCTGGGAAATTTTTTCCTGAAAATTTTCCTTGAATTCCAAACATAAGTTTCTTTGATCTGAAGATTGAGGTGATACTTTGTGACTACATTTTTAAAACGGTAGAGACAGTTCTTTAAAAAGGGACATAACCCGTTCTCTGCATTTCCCGCCTCTTAAGCTCTGTGTTTTTGTCCTAAAGAAAACAGCATCATTAATGTAAGTTTTGATGTTACTTTGATTCAGATGAAGCTAAAGTGACCCAAAGGAGAGAAATCTCCATGTTCTAGCCAAGTATTAGAATGTAGCATAGCATTCTTTTTAATGCACGTCTGTTTGTTACAACACATGGAATCAAAGCAAGCTCGAATACATAAATTAGCTGAGATTTATGTTAGCAAATAGAGCTTATGCAAACATCTGATGTTTTCCACAGCAGGAATATGTTAACTCTGCTGTTTTAAGTGCAGCAATGAGTGAGAGCTAAGACTGCATGGAAAAGGAGGGCAAGCAGTCTTTTCCAAAAGTCTGGCCCTTGAGTGTTAGGCAGCAGCTTAACTTTCTGAAGCTTTTATTTGTTGTTAGGTAAAGTGATTGAACTGTCAAGCCAGTCAAAAACAAGAAATAACAGAATCTGAGAGACAGTAGGAGTTTAGTGTTTGGGAGTTATGCTGCAAGTTTTTCTTTCATACTTGCAGACATACATAGTAAAAAGTGGAATCTAAATGAAAGGAAGAAAGATGACATTTCAACCAAGAGCAGCTGTGGTGTTTTTTCACAGGGAACTCTTCAAGCCAATGCAATTTCACCCCCAGCTCCCATTCCTGGAAGCACAGGCTCATACTGGAATAGTGAAAAATTACTGCAGATGGCTTCCTCAGGTTGTGCTGTTACCTAGCTGTAAGACTTCCTAACAGAGAAACAAGCATTCTTGAAATGAGGCTCCAAAGATTTGTGGGATGAAAAGGGGCAATGGTGAAGTGCTGTATTAAATAGATGTATGGGAACAGAGTGCAACATCATATCCTACCCCATTCGTTAGTTTGATGAGTGTATCAGGTAGGAAAGTTGGGCAGGAGAAAAGAGGACATGGGCAAGAGAAGAACTTCACAGCTGCGACTGAACATATCCAGGCCAACTGTGAATGAGGTATCTGCTACTGTAGCAGTGAACCCGTGGCAAGGTGAAGTTTAGCACACTCCAACAATTTGCTTGCATTTTTGGGTAAATGTTCAGTTACAACAGCTTTCCATCTGTGCTGCCTCAGCTGCATTGCTGGCAGTGTCTCCGCTGGGAATTTTAAATATAGTTCAAATATGCAAAAAAATCTGGAATATGAGGAAAAAATATCAGGATTTATTTGTCTCCACTGTGGCTTCTTCCATGACCATCTTTAGTCTCTGACTGGCTTTTTGAAATTCCTTTAAGGCTATGTCTCAGATGGCAGAGGTGACTATATGAGGAGTAGGAAGCTCAACACTAAGGCTTTCATAATATGACCTTGTTTTTATTCTTTGATCTAAAAGATCACAGGTGATAGTAGCCGATCCTCTTCTGCTCTATCCCATTCAAATATTAATCTTCAGACAGCACAACAATCTCTGTCCAGATTTGTCTGTATTCATCTGCTGCCATCAGTCATAATCCTGTGAAGATATTAATAGAGAAATTGGACTTTTAGAGTTTTTCTTCTACTTGGTGTTCCCCAGCTCTACATTTCACACATAAGTATTTTTTGTAATGTGCAATCTTATGTTTTTTCTCCTTTTCTCTACTTAAATGTTTTTCTCTTGGAGTTATCACTAGATTTTAAAGCTGGTTTTAATTTACTAGAACATCTTGTTAACTTGCATTCCTATCAGGATCTTTCATCTCTAAAGCAGATTGCTTCATCAAAACTATTTATCAGTAAAATTTTCAAAGACACTTAAATTAAACCAGGGTGACCATTTAGAATTTCTTAAGTCCCACAAAAAGCATAATAATGTTGCTCTCCTTTCTAATTTTGTGTTCAAAACTTTTTGTTCTACTTAATAGCACAGCTGAAGAGAAGTAATCAGAAAAACATAGTTCCTATAGCCGAGCCAAAAGGAATGAAACAAGCTGTTCTTAAGCCTGAAAACAGTAATTATAGCCAGGGTGGATTTTCAACACATGTATGTCAACACTTGTACAGAAAGGGGTAAAAACAATTTGGGTCTAGATCAATTCAGAAGGTTGCTTACATATTAAACTTGGGGTGATGTAAGTAAGGACTAGTAGCCCAGATCTACCTTGGCAAAGATCAACCTCATTTAAAACCTTTATTTAAAACCTCAGAGTTTCTGAAATAAGGGCTACAACTCTCTAAACAATAAAACCCCCCCATGCTTAACTGGTATACAGTAAGAGCATAATAAATACAAAACACATCTTTGTAATAGCTGGGATGGAAGATGTGCTTACCCAGCTTTTAGAGGCAAAGTCTTCCACAATTTAATGTATTTTACTTCATGTGTTTTCTGCTCTTTTTGATACACTCATGTTTCCAAGGGGTTAATAAAAACATTAATAGAGACAACAGTGTGACAGTTTGATATATAGTTTAATGGCTTTGTAGAACAGCAAATAGAACTTTAAATTCTGGTATCTTGGTGGATGACTGAACATGCCCCAGCCATGGCACTCCCAGCCCAGAGAGCCAAACGTGTCCTGGGCTGCACCCAGAGCCCCGTGGGCAGCAGGGGAGGGAGGGGATTCTGCCCCTCTGCTCTGCTCTGCTCTGCTCAGACCCACCTGGAGCTCTGCATCCAGAGCTGGGATCCCAGCATAGGGAGGACAGGGACCTGCTGGAGCAAGTCCAGAGGAGGCCATGATCAGAGAGGGCTGGAGCACCTTTCCTACAAGAACAGGCTGAGAGTTAAGTCTGTTCAGCCTGCAGAAGTGCAGGCTCCATGGGGATCTTATAATACCTTCCAGTACCAAAGGGAGCTTCAGAAAAGATGGGAAAGACTCTATCAGAAAGTACAATGATGGGGTGAGAGGTAGCCATTTTAGACAGAAAGACAATAGATTTAGATTTTACTTTAGAAAGAAATGATGTATTGTGAAGGTGGTGAGGCATGGGAACAAGTTGCTTAGGTAATCTGTGGATGCCTCATCCCTACAAGTGTTCAAGGCCAGGCTGAATGTGTGGCTGATCTGGTGGAAGGTGTCCCTGCTTATGGAAGGGAAAGTTGGAGGGAGATGATTTTTAAGGTCACTTCCAACTACTCTATAATTCTGTGCTAAATGTCTGGGTAAATGAGACTAAAGTTTTGTTTGGCAATTTTGTTTGTGTGCAAACTGCAAATGACTTATTTACTATGTATGTGTGGTAGAAGATGGAAAGCCTTATTGTGAATTCATTGTGCCAGAAGAAAATAATGGATATACTTATATTGTTAAAGCTTCAAGTCAGCTAAAACTCCCATTTACATTCTATACTTTAGGAAGAATCAATTTTAACTTCTCATTTCAGTCTTGAGAAATGCAGTAATGCACTGCATCCATAAAGGAGGAAACAAAATAGCATGTATCATAATATGTCATTATTACATTACCACTCAAAAAAAAAAAAAATCACTAAGAGGTAGTTTTTGGAAATATCAGTTGGAGTTTGTGTAACAGAATATTGGAATAAATTAAAAAATGTAGGCCCACCTTTCTTCTGAACCTTTGTTTCACTGCAATTAAAGTAAGTCTGAATTTGCTATGCACATGTGATCTGCCTCTCCATTCCCTGAACGAATTGGCATTCATTCAGAGGAGATACTTTTTCATGAAGGATTCTTGTCTTCCAATATGACACTGAAAGAAATGTCTTGAGATGTTGCTCATAAAGTTTCAACAAACAGGCACACTACCTGTGATAAATTGTTTTATTATCTAATGAAAGACATTAAGTAATTTGGTCTTGCTTACCCTTCAGTGAAAATGTTGACAAGAAGCTGAGGAACACACCAGCACGTACTTTGCAACACAAGTCAGAGGATAATTTGTCATGCAGGTAACATTTTCAAGATTCTAAGCCCTGATACTTGCAGAGGGGATAATGGGTTCTCATATCTTTTGGACTATGTCAGAGGAAAATGGGCTGGGTGAGATGGTGCAACAGTGTTCCAACAGCTTTTTACAGCTGTTGTCATGCCACTATCCCTTGATCTGAATGCTGCTAAAATGAATCAGAGCTCTCTACACATAATTCACTGTCATTAGCATTGCTGTCTTTCTTAATTCTACAAGACAAAGAAAATGAAATTAAGAAATAGAGAGTAAAACTACTTCAGAGAGCAGACATAACTTTATGAGCCTGAGAAGTGATATCCAGTACAACTTCCAGTCACCACCAGAAAACAATAATAAAAATTTCTGCAAAATCAACGTCAGGTAATAGAAGTCACTGTTTGGTGCATTATTGAAAAGAGTTCTATTTCTGCCTAGGAAACTCCCTCATATTTATTTCCCCTGAAATTTAACTCCTTTCAGTTAAAGACAAGCTTAAGCTTCACACTATTTTCTACAACAAACAAAGTTTGTATACAATCATATATGTCAAGCTTTGCAAGTGAAAAAATATTAGTATTTATTTAGTCCTTCCTGAAACTACAAAGAAGATTTTTCCCTGTCTGTAGATTTTGTTTTTGTCTGAAGCATTACAGGTCTGTCTGCAACTCAGACATTATTATTTATTAGTACAGTATGTTCTCTGCTTCTACTACTGTGTCAGAGGTATACGGCATTGACTTGGTGCCTTAAGCAAACAAAAGAGTAAAAGAATAATCAGATAGTCGATAAAAAGATTTTCAGTTAGAGTAGACTTTGACTTTTGTAATTCTTTACAAATACCAGTTCATTTAAGGTTACCTTGTTTGTACAAAGTGAGAACTTCTTGTGAAGAGGCTTCAGATCACCTGTTCATTGATAGGGTGGATCTCATGAGCAATTTAATGTGACTGAAATTATGAAAATCTTCAATGCTACAGTAGAACGCTAGTCAATATTAAATTTCTTAACTGGCTTATTTCCTGGCATTCAAAGGAGTTCAAACTATGCTAAAAGAATCACTTTTATAATGATCGCTGATTCTTTACATGAAAGCAACATAATAGCATGTCTCCATTAACATAAATATGAAAATAAACTCGTGGAGATCTGCAGCTGCAAAGACATCCTTTTCATATCAGCTGACCTTTATAAGCTTGAGGCATATCCAAGTTTCCTCTAATCAGTGCCAAATCTTCCTCTTGTTTCAAATCATTACTAGTCTGAGATATCTTTATCCTGAAACACCATGAAAGAACTTTGGGTGTACTCCCTCAAGTAATCAATACTACTTCACTATAGGCCTCACAAAAGCAGTTTTCTTGGTAAAATAACAACTTAATCAAAGCTTGTGTCCTCCAGGTGGAGTCAGTCAAGAGATCAGAACAGATACATCTTTCTGTTGTGAAATGCTGAGAGGAGTACAAATTCATCTGAACATTTAAAAAGCAGTGATAAAAAATATCATTTGGAGGGTTCCTCATTCTCACCAGTGAAGAAAGGGTATTTTCATCAGGCAGAAGACAGATCAGAAAATCTCCAAGAGATGCTTTAGACATCATGGCTAGTCAACCAAGATCAAGAGGAAGACATACCCAAAGACAAACACATGCACAGGTAGGAGGGTGCCTTTCAGCACAGAAAGCCTAAAATCCTCAGCCTCCAGCATTCCAACAGGAGGGTATCCAACAGGACTTCGAAACAAATAGACTTTAGCAAGCAGGAGACAAGAACAGAGTGAACAACCAAGTACAACAGCAGTGGGGGAAATTGGTCAGGCACCAATGGAATGAGGAAACCAAGGCAGCAGCAGGATCAGGATCAGAAGACTGAAGTGGGGGTGGGTAAAGGAGTGACACACACAGGCCAGTGGACATCAGACACTCCAGGACATGAGACTTGCCTACACCCAACGTAATACTGAGGAAAAAACAAGTTGTACAATCCCAACATATACCTTATATTTACAAGAAACCTTCGGACAGCCTCCTGGGACCACCAGCAGCTGCAGCAACATTACACAACTGTTGCAGTACAACAGGTCTCACATCTTCAGCAAACACAGGAGAGGTTTTCAGTAATCAGAGGACTGGTTGCAAATCACACTGTAGCCTTATAACATGCACAGAGGTTCAGATTGTCCCCATCCACTTCCCCAGGACCCTTAATGGGCAAAGAGATCCAGCATTTAAAGCATATGCTACAAAGAACCTGGGTCTCCAACGACAGCTTTATTCCAAACATGGATTTAACCATGGTGATCATGAGGAGGGCTCAACAATCACAGATGTAAATAATGCTATCTAATTGCTAAACAAACAAACAAAACCAAACAAAACACCAAAAAACCCACAACAAACACCCCCACACTACACCCCCTCCAAAAAAACCTCAACCCCCCCAAAAACAACCCCCAAAACCCCCCAAATTC
>VWYO01007787.1:0-74809 GCA_013400275.1 Rhadina sibilatrix
AGTTCACCCAAAGGTGCAGCCAGCAGTCACTTGACCTTTTTCTTCTTTTTGAAATGTAAGAGAAAAGCTCTCAAGACTTCACATCCTTTAAACACTGAGCTTTCTCATTACAATATCAATTCAGTCCTAATGTAGATCAGCACTTAAATTTAACACAAGGTGAGCTTAAAAGATGTAAGAGATGTTTATTCAGTGTTGACTCTGAAGCACTAAAAATGATGCATTCAATGGCTTTGAAGTCCAAGAATAATGCACTAGAACTGGTTAGAACTATTTCATTTACAAGGCCTGTAATTTCATGGCTGGGAATGGGAACTTGCTACAAAGCTAGAAATTTTAAAAATAATTAAATAATGGAGCCCTGGGAATTACATACATCCTTGAGGGCTCTGCTGGACTGTGTTTCATTTGCCATTGTTTTATAACTTTGAGCAGAAGCCTCTTTTTCAATATAAAACAAACAAATAAAAAAAATCTGGAAAACTGTCATTGGTTTTCAGCAATTTTAATTCTTCTTTAGCATGAAGGATAAGATGAAGGATTATTCTGTGCTAAGTAGATGGACAGGATTTATATCTTGTTGACAGTAATTCTGCCTTTCATATAATTTAAAATGAAGTTAGCAGAGCTTTGTGGGATCCAAAAGTGGTATTTTGTCACTGTGAAGCCAGTTCAATGGGCTTGGTAGAGCCCTCATTCTCCCTGAGGTATTGGATGCTACAAGTCCTGACACACTGTTGAGCTTTCCAGATTTTCCTGTATTCTTCACTTGGAATGTCTGACCAGGAACAAAACTGAGAACTGACATTTTGCTCATTTTTTGGGAACTTCAGTCCTTTCATCTAACAGGGTGACCTGGGATGACAAAGTCCCTCTCACATTGTTTTTTACCCATATGCTGTGGGTTTGTTATTAAAGAGATGTAAGGTGTGATTTGGAGCCTGAGAGACCAAATGGGGAGGGATACTCTGGGCATGGGCAGGAAAGTGCAGGAGCAGGAGCACAATCTGCTTCTCTGGGTTTGCTGTGCCCTGGCAGCAGCTGAACCTGCACTGCCTGAGTGGAGATGTAAATACAGTGAGACCAGAGCTGGACATTGGATAGAGCTTCTTCAAGGTTTCCAGAAATTTTTATTTTAAATGCATCAGCAATGGTGATCTGTAAATGATGGCTTGCAGTCATGTAGAAAATTGCAACATTGTTCAAGACAAATAATCTCTTCCAGTGGTCAGGAAAATATTCCAGTCCTGGAAATACCTGAGCCCTGTTGGAAATCTCAAATTAAATGTAGGTTGAATAAAACAGTATTCACATGCTGTGATAATTTTCAAGCTTTTGAGGCATTTAAACTTTAATTTTGTGTAGCAGATAATACTCATTTGCTGCTTAGAATTTGTAGCTTAACACCTACTTAACACCTACTGAAGATTTTTTTCTTATTCTGTTGACTTTTATATTGTGTTGACTATGAATTTTTGACTATGGTTTTCGTTCTTCTCAGCAGTTTTATATCTTCATTTTGATCATAGATCCATTAGCAGTGGGGTGCCTTTTTCCTGTGTGTGTTTTCTCCCTGACACAAAGTGATTCTGATCAGTACTTATGTTTGAACACTTGCTGCTGCAGGAATTACAAAAGATTAAGGGATAATATAAAATTATGGAAAAGAGGAAAATAGTAATTTAAGTTGTAGCAGCAAATGTTTTCTCATATGTTTCACTTAAGTGTACAGAAAATATTTAATAAGTCATAATTACTGGTTTTATTATTGTTGGAGGAACTAGAAAAAGTTTCAATGGAAGTTAGTCATATACCTGTTTCTAAAAGAATTTCAGTTGACCTACTAAAAGTGTTCAGTGTGTTTTTTTCAGATTTTGTTTTCCAGTTTGTGTTAAATTCTAGACCTGGATATTTCAGAAGAATGAAGCAAACTTAGAATCTGAATGAAGTGTTCATGCTGTTGACACAGTTCTGTGCTTTCTTGCAGTGTGAATCCAGCTTATGAATGGCTCACTGTAAGAGGCTTGTGAAAGCTCATGGAGGGTAATTGTCTAATAAAATCTGCAGCAAAAATGCACTTGTTTAAAATTACATTAAATTTTATTGCCATGTATTGAAGTATGAAACATATGCTCCTGACAGCTTGAGCCATTCAAAGCTTTTCCTTCAATTTTCATTAGTGACAGTAGATGTAGCTCAAATACTCAGGAACTTTAAGACCATTTTGGTTTGGATGTGAATGCTCCATCAAGAATACCAATGAAATGAGTTGTCACAGCATCTTTCAGAGTCTTGTAGGTTGCAATGGACCTTTTGAGGTCAGGGAGTGCTGTGCCCCTGCTCAAGCAGGGCTACCTAGCACAGGTGCAGTGCAGTACAGAATGTAGTGGTTGCTAAAATTTCTCAGAGGGAGGGATTTTGACCAAATACTTCCTGTGCTTTCCTTTTTTTTTTTTTTTTTAATAAAAGATTCTGAGGTTTTATCTGCACCTGAGACAAGTTGTTATATTGACTGTAGGGAACACAGTAACTTCACAAAGAACAGAATCCCAGTATTAAGTGTACTGTTTCTCTTAAGGAGTGAGTTTCCTAAGACATGATTCCTTTTTAGCTGCTGTTTCTCTCTGCTCCCATGTCTTTGAAGAACACTTTTAGAAGTCCAGGCATTTATCTCCAGGCTCTTTATCTCCCTCTGATGGGACTGGGTCCTGGATGATGAAAGAGGTAGGAAGGGTCCCCACAGAGCAGCTGCTGAATGACTTGTGTAGATGCTGGAAGTCCTCCCTGAAATGACAATGATCAAGGAAATGTGGTGTCCAAGAAAAACTGGCCCTTCTGGGGTCCAGCCTAATGAGTTCTGACCCTTACTTTTTCAGATCTGTCACTGTTAAAAAGGGTCTGTTTTTAATTTTTTTTCTTTCCAAGGTAAAAAAAATAGTTCCAATATTACATTCAGTTTCTTTGACCTCTTCCTTATCCATTTTAAAGGTGGTTTTGTTGCTGTTGTTGATTGGATATGAAATCTGCCTTGCCTTTTGCCTAGATCCAGAAAGTCTGGAGATTCTTTCCCTTGTACCATTCTCCCTCTTTCATGGGTTTTCTCTTCCCTAGCAAAGACACCTCACTGGTTTTATGTATCTTAAGGGGGAATTTTCATCATTGTCAGATCTTAAAGTTCTATCTCCATTTATTGGTGAGTTCAGTTCCCTTTAATGCAATTCCCCTTCCTGCAATTCCCTTTAATCTAGGTTTGACCCATGTCAGAGATTGGTGCCTCACTCTTTTGCAGACTGTTACAGATTTCTATATAGATATATAGATATATGTAGAGACAGATGTGTGTATATATATATTCACAATTATATTTTCACACTGAAGGCTTTTGAGTTTTTTCTTGTGTATTCCTTACCTTTTCTATCCTTTGTTTGAGGAATGTTGAAAAAATATTAGAAAACCGGAAGCTGCTTCTTCTGTTCAGAGTTTTCTTTTAGTGTCATATAGTAATTAAAACATAGAGTTTCATAACTTGAAAATTAATTTATGAAATGTAAGTAAATTTGTCACTTTAAAATGATGGCAATGCTTGTGTTGGATGCCTGATCTCAGATCAAAAATTATTAGGGTTTTAACTTTTTTTTTTTTAATTCCAAGAGATAATTCAATATCTCAATATTGTTAAAAGAAAATTTGGGTTTCGTTTAAGGTTTTTTGTATCTTCTTTTCTGGCAAAATATTTTACTTTGTTTCATTGAAGAAAAACTACAGATAGGTTGTGTCCATTTGTGCATGAAGACTGAGTAGATGCTCATCAAGAATGAAATACTCGGATCTTAAAGAAGTTAGCAGGTTTTTATAATTACTCTATTTAAAAGAACATATTCATGTGGCATCCAAATTGCAGCTAAGCCTCACAGGCAGGATGCTTGAGGAAACACAAGCAGTGCAGATGTCTTTTTCTTTAGGGAAGGTGAGATAATAACCTCCAAGTGTGGTGTCACAGAGTACCTGAGGGATTATTTGCTTTGCTTTATTTGGAACATTTTGATTATTTTAAGCTGATTCAGATAGAAAGGTAGCAACTGCATGACAGAGAAACATATGCAGGAATTACAGAAATAAAATATTAGACTAGATTTTTAAAGAGGAAAAATTCCTTAATTAGGCTTGGAGTACTGTGGAATTTTTAAAATAGAAATGATAAAAATTGTAGGAGTAACTCTGTGAGATTCTATTCCTCACAGTAGAAGATTTAAGCCAATGGAGTATTCTGTGCTGCACTTCAGTTCAAATGATTGCAGGTGGAATGAAAAGTAAAACTGAAGAAGATAGAATATAATTTTTTGCTGTCTCTTAGGTGTGGGAGATGCCCTACTGCCAGTGCTTGGGCACCTTTAGAAATTTAATGTGTGCTGGGATCTCAGTTCTTGTTTGGAAGAATGGGTTCTGCATTCCCATTTCCATACTAGTATTTGGTGAAAGTTTTGGTACCTTCCCTGCATGTCAGATCCAATTAAATACTGATTTAGTCACAATCCTGCATGCAACAAGCCACTAGGAAGTTATTTCAGTGGAATTTGGTGGCAGATCTGTGGAACAAGTTGTCATTTTCTGTTAACTCCTTTTACTCCGATGAACTCCTTGAATGGTTAGACTGAAATGAGTCAAGTTTTGATTTAGGCTCCCAAAAGTTCTGTCAGGACCTGGCAAGCCCATCAGTGATGCCTTACAGGTTCCTCTGGGTGTGTTGCCTGTTTTATTTTAGTTCCATATTGATTATCAACACTACTGATTGCATGAGAAGTGTGCAATTACAATTCCTTGCTTGCAAATACGTTACATTAAAAACAAACAATGAATCGGAGATGCTTTTGTGAATCCACTGAAAAACAAACATGCTGAGAGCTGATCATTTGGAAATTCATCAGTTTTCAAGTCTGGTTCAGATCATACAAATTAAACTTATTCACTGCTAAGTGTGGTGTCTAACAGGTTTACACTAAGTTAGACTCTTGCACAGAAATAATAACCTACAGGGGTTAAAAATAATTTAATGTAAATAATATGTATAATGGCAATATTTTGCT
The DNA here is from genome assembly GCA_013400275.1 of Rhadina sibilatrix. Classification (NCBI taxonomy): domain Eukaryota; kingdom Metazoa; phylum Chordata; class Aves; order Passeriformes; family Phylloscopidae; genus Rhadina; species Rhadina sibilatrix. Next base: position 5,085 of record VWYO01007787.1, read on the forward strand.
GCTTGGTTGGATTTTTTTTTTCTTAATATTCATCCTTCACTATTACACATGTATTTAATTGTTTCTTAAACATTTTCTTTGCTTCAGTTCAGAAATGTCTGTCAAGTTTCCAAACCCAGGGTTGTTCTCTTAGCATTTAAAGCAAATCTAATTATTGTCAAAGGTCTTGAATAATGTACAGAACATAGTAAAGAAATAGATTATATAACCTGGGGGAAACAAAACTTGACTTTCCAGAAGCAGCTTTAGAAAACATTAATAACATACATAAGATAAAGAGGCAATAATATGCCCTTCCAACTCAGAATGTCTGTGATCTGGAAATAAAGATTAAATAGTTCTGGGAATAATAATGGACATGGCCATATTTGGTGTTGAGAAGGTGTTTGTAATCTTTATTGAGACTGTGAAATGCAAGAAGCAACAATTAGATTGGAGAACATGAAAAACTGATCCAAGGAAATAAATTTCTAAGTTTGTATAATGTATTCGGTCATTTCAGATTTACACACAGAGATTCTGGCCAAGGATGGAGAAGACAATGTTGAGAGTTCTTAGACTGGAAAGAAACTTGCATTTTAGGGTCACAGTCTAATAAAGTGGAAATGTAGAAAGAAAAAAAATGAGTGAAAGAAATGAGACTATAGGAACCTGGGTTCCTGTGTCACAGGAAGATCAATAAAATATCAGAAAATATCAGGACAGAAGGGTTGATCTCACTGAGAGCTTAAAAAGCACCACATTCTCCTTTTAGTGCTTGTTTCAAGAGAACCAGGAGCACAATTCTGTAACCTCTTCAGTGCTTAGCAGGACAATTGTCCTCTCTGAGGTGCAAACTCCTCTGTGTTGGGACCCTGGGCTTGGTCTCTGTGGTTTGTGCTCATCTTCCACCTTTGGCTCTGCATTCCTCAGTGCCAGTCTGAGTCATCTCTGAGACCTTGGTCTGCTAAAGTAATAAACCATCTTTCTTGTCTGTAAAATAAAGGTTCAATTTTGCATGATGTGCCAGAAGAGTGATTATATTTGACAGTTTCAATATTTTGATTTCACACCGAGCCCCATTTTGAATTGCATCTGTCAAGGTAAAGGAAAGGTTTGCTCCTACAGAGAGCATTGTCTATGAGACAGGGTAGTCTTTATTATGCTGCTGAGCAAATTCATGCATTTCTTTCCACCTTTGTCCTCAGCAGGCAAAGAATCAGTTTCATTTTGGATATGATTAAAAAACAGAATCAATAAAGAATTAAACAGTCAGGAGTCAGAAAAGGTCTGATAATGATGGAGAGTTGTATTACAATTTTCTTTCTTTCTTTTTTTTTTTTTTTTTTTTTTTTTTTTTTTTTCTTTTTCTTTTTCTTTTTTTCTTAGCTAATGGAATGGAAGTGCAAGTATAGGAAGTAAAAGTTACAGAAAGTAAATTTAAAAAATACCCAAATTAGCTGATTTGGTGTGATTTCATGATGGAATGTTAGTTCTCTGTTCTGTTTGTACTTACCAATGGTAATTAATTTAAAATAACTTGTTTTGAACATATTGGCATAAAGTTGGAACAGTGCTTTACTTGTTTTAGTAATTTTCTCATTATTGCTATTTCTGTGTTTCTGAACTGGCTGTTGTCAGTATTTTTGTGATTCTTGAGTCAGGTATTTGCTGGAGAGAGAATATGAGAATAAGATTTATAGTTCTGGTGGAGGAGAGCTGTCTATTCATGAAGAGTGAATAGATGTCACATAATGAACATACTGTTTTGAGTTCATATAACTGTTTTATAAAGTCATAGAATAGCAGAATGCTTTGACTTGGAAGGGACCTCAAAGATCATCTATTCCAACCCCCCTACCATGGGCAGGGAACCATGTAAGCACTGGATATTAATCTGTTGCAAGACAGTCAGAAATCTGAGAAAGTAATCAAGGAGGATTTTTCCCCCCTGAATCCAGCAGAAAATCATCCCTGAAATGCAATTTAGGAAGGAGTATGTTGCATCCCAATTCTTAGTGATTCAGGATGCTGCCAGAAGATAAATGATACTGAGCTTATCTGCATTAACTTTGACCTTCTCAGATGGAAAGAGAATAAAACTTCTACTGTTTCAGCAAATTCTTCATCTGTCTGAAGTTTAATGATGTTTAATCTGAGCTATCCGAGTGTATTATGGTTGATACTCCTTACAACTCCCTGACCCAGCAGCCTCCTCCTTCTGTGATAGAACTTAGCATCTGAGATTCCCGCTAGGATCCAGTTCCCAGTTCATCAAGAACTCCTTAAACAAAGTGACTTATTGATACACAATGCTGTTGTTGAGTGAACTGGCAGGCATAAACACTGTAGTAAATAAAAGTCTTAGCAAAATGCGCTTCTGCCGGTGTCGTGATGATTGGGCTTTATCATAAAAAAGTCTTTTATGATGTTCAGAGCTCACTTTGAGAGCTGTTTGCTGCTTCAGAGGATACCTGTATGAGTTTACTTGGGTTTGTTCTCTCTGTATTTTTCTCTGGGTGCTGAGGTTCCAGGTTTTGCAGACTGTGTCCATCAGGTGTTGAGCTGGAATGTGTATTTTGTCTGCCTTGTATCAATTCTGTGTGCATTAAGTAGCCATGTAGAAGCCCCAGAATTATACAATTCCTCAGGGCTTCTTTTGCAGCTTGTTTCCCTTCTCCCTCTCACTCATTTCCTGGTTTAGCCTCTGTTTTTCTCTCACCCCTTCACCTTGAGCCGCTGTGCATCTCAACTAAACATATTTTGGAAGCAAAAGAAAATTTTCCTTTTTGTTTCCCCTCTCCCTTTTGGCAGTATTTTGTTTAGACATTGGGAATAGCTGAAGGTTGGAGATTTCCTTACAGAGAATTCATTTTGGTGAAATTAATTGAAACAGGAGTAGGAGATAAATGTACCAGAAAACTTCCTTTTTTTTTGTGTGAGGGCAGAGATAATGAGCAGGAGATGATCCCAGAAGTTCTTGTGTACATATCTCTTCCACTATGTTAAACATGTTTTCTGAGCTAACTATGCCTTATGCAAGCAATCCTTCAAGTACTGAATGTAAAAAATTCCCAACCCAACTCCATATAACTTCACCTGATAAATAGAAATGCTGTCCTCTTGCAGATGATATATTTATTCATCTAGAGCAATCCTCTAAATATTTTTCAGCCTCTTTAATAATTGGGAATATTTTATTTATTTTCCATTGAAGATTTTTCCCCATTACTGGACTTGGGATATATTAGAGGATGGACATTCTGGAAGAACCTTCAGACTGTTTTTTTCTTTCCAGTTTTCCTAACTAGTTTGAAGGCAGAATTGATAATTTGATGAACAAGGTCACAGAATCACAGCCAGGTCATGGACTGCAATCCCCTCTGAGCAGCCTGTTCCAGTGTCAGACTACCCTCACAAAATTTCATCTGTGTCCAGATGAAATTTCCCATCTTTTTTGTCTGTTGCCTCTCATTCTGGCACTGGGCACCACTGAGAAGAGCCTGGATCTGGCTTCTTCACTCCTTGCCCTCATCCAGAGTTTATGGATGAGATCCTCCTGAGCTGCCTTTTCTCTGGTTCTCTCCCAGCTCTCTCAGCTTCTCCTTGTATGGGAAATATTTGTAGCCATTAATCATCTTCATGGCCCTGGGCTGGACTTGTCTTGATTTCAAAACACTGCTGTGTTTACTTTAAAGAGGGAATACAAAACACCGAATATTTTTGCCATGTAGTTTCCTTTTACTTGTGGCCTTAGCTTTACTTTCAGTCAGTTGTTGATTTGGGACACCAGATCAAACCTCATTCTTTTCTTTTCACATCTTCATCTTTTTCATTGACTGTTGCTCCAAGCCCCATCCAGCCTGGCCTTGAACCCTTCCAGGGATGGAGCATCCACAGCTTCTCTGAGCAACCTGTGCCAGGACCTCAAACCCAATTAAGAATTTCTTCCTAATATGTAATCTAAATCTCTCCTCTTTCATCTTAAAACCATTTCAAAACTATTAAAATATTTCCAATATTCGAGTTAGGTTTTTCATTTAGAAGAACATCTTGACTTGTGGAAGCATGAGATAATTCAGTGTTTCTCCTAGAAGTAATTATTCTGTAGTTGTGTCACACTTTCAAGCTAATCTATGGAATTTCACAACTTTTCTCCTTAGATACAGTATTTGTTTTATTTTTTTTTTCTGTTCTGACTGATGTTTGATGAATCTTCTGCCAATGAAGAATGGAAATGAATATTTGACATCTTGCAGACAATATTGTTTTCTGAGTTTCAGTTAACAGTTAATTCAGCTTTCCTGTTGTCCCCAGTTAGATAACTATTCTATGGAGCAGAACGTTTTATGCCCATTGGATCAAGAAAAACTTTTATTTAAAAATTAACTTGCTCTTTTCAACATTTTGTTATGATTTCCACCTATATAAATATACAATGTTTTTACTACATAGACAGTTATTTTACTTACTATCATATTCAGTAAAAAAACCCAAAAAACCAAACAAAACCCCACAGCATTTCATCAGGCATCATTAAACAAATGCTGCAAAGACTTTCTGTCCTGGTATGTCCGGAAGAATTTTGTTAACACACAGTGGAGAAACTTCATTCATTCATAGAATCACGGAATTATTAAGGTTGGAAAAGACCTCTAAGATCAATGACTCCAAATGCTGATCCAGCACTGCCAGATCCACCACTGAACCTTGTCTTTAAGCACCACATTTGCCTGTCGTTCAAACACTTCAGGGGTGGTGAGTCCACCACCTCCCTGGCTGTGCCTGTTCCAGTGCCTGGCCACTCTTCCTACTTTGTTTCTTCACCTTTCAAATAATTTATTTTGGCATGGATCCATAGTTGACTGCATTGCTCTTGTTCAAGGATGTAACAGCCAAATTCACCTTATTTAATTTATTGCCTAATTTTTAAAGCATTTTGTAGTTTCTGCAAGGAGGTTATTAATTCATCCAGTTGAAGGGAGGTTTGTGAAAATGAGTTAAAAAACTGTTTTAATGTTCATGACTTGTTTCAGGTTGCATTACACAAACTTAACAAATCTTACCAGTAACACTGAAACTGAAAATCAAATACAATTAGTGTGGAAAGTGGTATTTTTGTGCATAGCTTTAACTAAAAATAGGAAAGACCCTCAGGATATGGTGGTAAATCTATTTTTAAAAGAGAGCATTGCTATTTAATGAAATGCTGAGCCCAGGGAATGCAGTCAAGGATAATCAGAGGCACTTATCACCTTTGACAGGCTGCAGTATTTCTTACAGCCTTGTTTCAGCCCGTGACTTCTTACTTCGGTAATTGAATACTTTCTGTGCCCATTCTTAAGGAAAACATTAAAACATAAAAAAAAAGGCATAATAATAATTGAAACAACAACAAAAAAAGTGTAGCTGCAGGGGATGTGAGCATGCTTGAAATGTAAGATTTGAAATATTTAGATTCCTTAAATCAGACTTCCAAATCACAGGAGAGTAGGCTCAGTCCTTCATCTTTTGCAAGCCACATAAACTCAGCTCAATGCAGAATCACTGAAGTCCCTAAACTGTTGTATCAGGGAATCACTTTACTGGTGTTCAGAGTACACTTATTGATGGTCCTGTTAGATTGTGTTTCAAGGTCCACAAAGAGCAGCTCTTTCCCTTGTGACAGGACATTCTGCCAAGTGTGGACCTGCTACAGCCAAAAAAAAGGAAATTTGAGGCAGTCTGAGCCACCATCACTGCCACTATTTCTACTCTATTTTCCTACTCTGAGAAGTGTGAAGTGTGTTAAAGGAACAGTTGGGCCGTGATGAGACTGATCTGGTTTCCATCAGGAGCTGGAGAGGAATCCATTAGCAGATCCACATGGAGAAGCTTCCTGATGTAGCAGGATCGTCATTGTTTGTGACCTCTGCATTCTTGGTAATGAGCCATTCTGTACCACTGCTGGTTTCTTCCTTAATGCACCTCAGAATACATCCATGTTTATTCTCTTTCAGTGCATCATTTGTAAAGAATGGAAAGGACATGCACCACATTTTGTTTTCAGTTGATAAGTTTGAGTGAGTGTTCTCTCAACAGCAGCAAAAAGATTCCCTGATGAGAAGTGCACAGGTAGAACTCAGCAGAAGTTGACACAGAAGAACTGTGAAGAAGTAGCTGTGGACCAGTGGCAACACCTTCACTTTTGTCAGTAGTATTTTCCTATTGGAAGCTCTTTGTAGAGTTTTATTTCCTTGCATCTGCTCCTTCTGACCTTGAGGGTGGGCAGCTTAAAGTTATTTTTAGATCTTTTGTGAGCGTATTTATGTGACACTGACTTTTTTAGATTTGAAGAGCCAAGTGGCTTTTTATAGCATTGCTAAAGAGGCAGTGGACATGGCTCAGTGCTTAAAATTGTATTCTATTTTGCACTTAAAAGCTGAGATTTATTCTTTTAAGCCTTGTGCTGGTTTAATGATTCCATGCAACTGTATGTTTGCTGGGAAGCAGCTTCTGGCTGCTTTGGTCTGGTTGTGTGGTTTTCTGCCTTAAAAAGACCCAAACAGGTATAGTTTGTACTGTGTTTCATTTTTATGCTATATTTGTAGACATTTTTGAAAACTAGTGGATTTTCAGGATAAAACCCAAGCCTCAGCTTTACCGAAAATAGCCTAAGATTTGAAACAGCAATTTAAACCAGAAGAAAAAAATAGATAGCCTAGCAACCTGCACATTAATCATTAAATTTTCAATAAATTCACAATTGAATGTGCCCAGAGAAAGACTGATTTGTAAGGTACTGGTAGAGGGGCAGTTTCACAGCAATGACTTGCATTTTGTCTTTCTGTTTGTTTTTTGGGGGGTTTTTTTGGTTTTTTTTTTTTTTTTTTTTTTTTTTTTTTTTGGGTTTGGTTTTTTTTTTTCCCTTATGGGATTGAGAGAAGCTTGTATTGGAATCTCACAAAACACCTTGCTTCTTCTGCACATGTTATTTGATCAAAGTCTAGGATCTGCAGTATTTTTCTGTTAATAAAAACTGACTGTGGAAACAATGCTTTACAGCAACTACGTCAGTTCTCTTTGTGTAGTTGCCTTTTGACGCATTTTTGTGTTGTTAAAATAAATACGAGTGGACTTTTTTTCCTCTTTCAGTGATTGCCTCATGTATGCTTTCTAACAGGGATGTGATTCCTTCTGCTTGTCACTAAATACTTCAACTTCTCCTTCCAAATTAATTAATGCCCTTAAAATATGTGGGCATCTGTTGCAGGAGATTAATCTACCTGTGTCATTCCTAGCAGGACATTGCAGCTGCATTTATTTTCCTTGCTGTCTTTTCTAGAATATTGTTTTGCTTGTGTTCTGGGAGCTTTGACAAAAAATATGTACGGGGGTTTGAATTTGTGGGTGTCGACTTTGAAGCTGTTGGGCTTTGATGGTCTCACTCGATTTTTGATGTTTGATCTTTCCATGGTTTCCTCTATTAAAATGAAAACAACAAAAATCTCAGAACACCCAGCCTTGAGGAAGGTCTCAGTGTTCACAGGGAGAGGTGGAGCAAACTTCAGTCAAGCTGCATTTTGCAGCCCCAGCCAAGGAGGAAAATTGTCCTCCTCAGCTTGCACAGGTTGTGCCTGTGCACATTTCTGCCATCGATGCCCTACTGCAGCCTCTACTGTTCTTCAGTAATTCCTGGGAAATCTCAGTCTCAGTCTTTCCATGAAGCTTCCACAGAACATCCCGAGAACATCTTGCAAGTCTTTTCTTGGTAACACAGTTACGTTGATAGGAGTGCATCATCTCTCTGTATCCTTGAGATACCTGGAATTCTCCCCATGCCCAGCGCTATTCCCAGCATGGCTGTTGCAGCTGATGTGCTCAATCAGCAGGTCTGTGTCACTGCTGTGTTGCAGGTGGGTGCACTGGGCACGTCCTGCAGCTTAAATCTCGTTTTCTCCGAGGTGAGAAAGAAACAAAACACTCTGCCAATAAGAAATCCCGTTGTTTAAAGAGCTGGAGAACAGGAAGATGCAGTTCCTTGTGCCTGTTGAGGGCCTCTGAGGCTTGACCTGGCTTTGCAAAAGCTGCCATCAGTTTTCTGGCCCTGCAGTAGAGCTCCTGCAAGGATCTTCAGCTTCACAAGGAGATTGTCCTTCTCCCTTATCTGCCTTGGGGGCACTTGTTGAAACACAGCAGGAATGGTGGCATCCCAGATCTTCCAGGAGCCATCCTCTTTGTCACCTTTCCTCAGGTGAATGGATATTTCACCACCAGTGAAGACAGCACTGGTGGACTTTGCTGGTGAGAACAACAGCTTTTCCTGCCCTCCATCCTTCTCAGGAAAAGGCTTGTGAAAGCTGCTTGGAAACACTACTCAGTGTCTTCCTCACAAGGTTTCCTCTCACTTGAGAAGAACAGAGTTTTACAGCAGCTGTTTTGTGACAACAAAGAGAAAAAAAAGTACAGAGACTTATTCTGAATTTCAAAAAATTGTGGTTTAAGTTAAGTATTGTGATGAGGGTGAAATAAAATCATATCACTTCATGGGGAGAACTGATTTGTATCTGTCCATCTTCTGTGGGGGGCTGGTGTGCTTTTCATATTTTGCATGTTCTTGCACAAGAAGTAGTTTTTCATAGGTGAGGAGCCCTGTCTGTCCCAGGATCTGTAGCTGGATTCTCTGTAACTCTAAGGCTGCATATGGAGGTTCTCTGCACCAGTGGATATGGGCACTTCAGGTTAAGTGAAGAGGTTTTTTGTCATTACTTCAAACAGGTACAAAGATTTCTAGAGATGATTGTGAAGCTGTCTCACTTACTGGAGGTAATTTGAGCCATGCTTTTTGTTTGATGATGAGTCATGGCCAGCATCTGCAAAAAGGAGCCTTTCATCTTCAGCCCTTACCCTGTTAAGGTTTTTCCTCGGGTTAGGAGACAGGATCTGTGTTCCATGAAAGTGCTTTGGAGCTCTGGGCTCCATTGTGTTTCAGGTCCTGGTGGGTGCTCACAGTGTAAAGGGAAGCCCAAAGCATCTTGATGTGCTTGAGCCATTTCTGGATTCCAAACAAAAGAGGTAACAGCAAAAACAATGTCCTTTACTTAATTTTCAGCACTGAACACACCTGAAATTTCACATGTGGGGGATGCCAACCACAGCTTGGATTCTGCTGTGGGTGCTGTACTGACCCAGCCCAGCTGTGTGTCTAATTCACTCGTTGTGATCAATTATGGATGCTTTACCTCAGTTCCAGCTCTTATTGAAAATTCCTTAGGAAGAACTCATTGAGGCTGCAGTAATTATATTCATATTATCATGAGCGAGTGTCCAGCAGCTTCTTGATCTTTTGATTTATGAAAATGCCCTGAAGTTCGGGATGGAAGTGCATGGTATGGGAGCCTCTCTGCACTTAACTGAGTGGTGAATTTACCCCAAATCAGCCAGACAGGCACTGACAGCAGGAAAAGATGCAACTCCTCTCTTAATGGTGGTGGAGAGGCCAGAGAATGATGTAGCACCCAGTTTGATGGGGTTGATGACAAACTCTGTAAGACCTGTAATACTCAGCTGATTTTTTTCCCTTTTTCTATTTTTTTAAAATATTGAATTCAGTTTGAACATTGAGAGAAGCTGGAGGGGGCCAGGGAATTACAGTGTCCTTTGGATCATTTTCCAGCAGCATGTGGATGGGTCAGGGCTTGAGTGAGGTGTTGAGTGAGGTTATAGGGCTGAGACTAAAAAGGTGATTTAAATCAGAGAAGAGTGTAAACAGAACAGAAACACTGAAGTGGACACAGGCATCTTAAAAGAACTTCCAGTTTTTTGGTAAATAGATGTCCATATTTATAAATACTAAAAACTGATTACCTACTGGGGTGCAGGAGTGTGATATGGAGAGTCATTGTAGGCTGGGCCATGTATTATCTACAGAACTTTAACTGAATTCTAGTTCCTTGGCCCAATTTTTTCCTTTGCATTTCCTCTTCTTTTGGGAATAACAATGACTTTGGAAAAGTTTGTTATTGATAGTGATGAGTAAAAAAAAAAGCATTAATAATCTGAGTGTGGAGATTAGAAAGCTGGAAGGAAGGAATTAAATGATAAACAAAAGAAATTTGATTTGGAGTCAGTGACCCAATAAACTGTAGAATAGTTTCTTGGAATATAAGTGCATATTAAACAAAGTGTTGTGATGCCTCAAGTTAATTCAGTTTAAGCAATGAGCATTTTTGGGCAGGGCAAAGGTGTTGTCTAAAGATTTGTCAATATTTCAATAAAGCTTTTGTGCTGCAAAAACCCCTTTTTAATTATTAATGGAACTGAGAGTGAGAATAGATGATTTCTCCACTGTAATAAAAAGGGTACATCAAAACACAAAATGTTTTTGTACCTTCACATCATGAAACCTACATCTCTCCTAAAGCTGTCCCAAGAAAGGGTAATTTGTTGTTATAAAAAGGCTTATGACAATAAAAATCATGAAACAATCAATGTATTCACCCTTAGAGAAGAAACTGCATTATGAAGTCTACTGACCTTTGGAGGAAATGTGAGTAAAAGAATGCAGTGACACTGGTAGACTGAGTAAGTATTTCACCATTTTTAAGTCCATGCACTTGGAAATCTTTAGGGTTTGGTGGGTTTTTTTTTCCTTTTCTTACATATTTGATACCCATTATTGTTACAAGCGTTGTCTTTTTAGCTGCTTGATCAGACCTTACTGTTTTGGATCCTGACATGAATGTAACAACTCTGTTTCATTTCCCCCCATGAATTCACTTTAGATTTATTCCCAGGCATTACACTCTATATTGTATATTATTTATTATCCACTGGAGGGAAAAGCACAGTATGTATGTAAAATGAAATGAAAGGTGAACATTAAGAAATTCAAAACCATTAATTTTAAGGTAGAAGAGCATAGGCATCATGATGGAAGTCATGAGTGAAGTCCTGCATTTCATTTGAGTCTAGACTCATTAAGTAGTAAACTTGGAAAGGGAAATTCGTGGTAAGTCATTCAGATGTTTTTTAAAATATCAATAATAATAATAAAATACTGAGCTGTGCTGTGTTTTAAATAATGCTCTAATCCGCTTCTTATTGTTATGTTTTGTATTACTCATGGGCAGCCTCTGCCCCATCTCTTCCTACAGCAATTCTGCCAAGCCCAACAATGTCAGGCACAATAAATCTGCATCACACTTCACCAGTATTTCCTTTTTTCCCTCTGGATATATTGATGGAAAGCATCTCAAGATGGGCATCACTAGCAGCTTATTTAAAGCTGTCACTTATTTTCTTTCTGAATCACAAGGACTTAAATAGGATGGGACTTTGGAATATTCAGTCATGATCTCCAATATGAAATAGAGACTTTTATGAGGGTAAGCTATGGGGTGACTGCTGATTACATGGTGACAGCAGGCAATAAATACAGGTATGCAGGCTCTAATGGTGGAATTTGAATTTGCATGAGGAATATTTTTATGTCAGTGCTCATTGTTTCTGGGGCCATTCCGTGTGGGTTCAGAGCAGCTTCTTCATTGTGTTCTCTCTTGTTTTTTGACGTTTTTGTCTCCCTTTCTGGGAAGAGCCATCCATCTGTAATTTGAAGGAGAGCTTCTTGCCATTTATCTGGCATTATCTGAGAGGCTGTGCAGGCTGGACTCCTGTACAGTGATATTTGCAAGCACATGGTGACATTAGACAGTGGGTTATGTCTGTACTACTTGTCCTCAGAACAGGCTCACCAAAACAAGCCCTGGTTTTTGTCTTTCTCATGGCCTCTTGCTTTTCTCACCGCTGCTGTCAGCTACACTAACTCACTTATATTTGATCCCTTGTGCACAGGAGCTGGTTTATACAAATAATTAGCATTTAAAAATATCTATAATTTTTAAAAGCTGTTTGTTCTTTTCATATAAACGAGTTAATTTTTTCCTGAGGCAATTTAAGCCATGTGGTTTTTTCATTTTCTGCATTTCCATGCTATTCAATCAAGAAAGCAAATCACTTCGTTTCCTTTCCAAGTCTCCATTTTAATTTGTGTATATGTATGGCATAAACAATAAGCTGATTTTTCCAATATTGAAGTAATGATACGCTTCAACCAGGGCTTCTCAGCCTGCCTGGCAAATGTGGTCCTATAGGATGGGAACTTTCTTTAGACAGAAAATCACAGATCTGCCATTGAAATGGTATTATCTAAGAAACACAACAAAAAAGGAGATAGATAAAAAGTGAGTTATTGGGAATTACTGGGAGGAAGATACCAATTTGGCTTAGGGTACAGAGGTTGGGAAAATGTTTACCCCCCTTGGTTGCTGGACAATTGCAGAACTAATTTGATCAGTCTGATCAAAAGGCAGTTTGTGCTTAGAGCTGTCAATCCATTTCTGATATTCTGATTATCATCTAGATGAAAAATTAATGGTTTAACTAAATAGTGCTGTTCTCAAACTGGGGTGCTGATGGCTTTTTGCCGGCTTTAGCCAATTTCCAGAAAGGAAAAGCACCATGGGCAGAGGTAAATGTTGCTTCTCCTCCTCCTCTGCCTCCTGTAGTCCAGGACAGTCTCTTGTATCTGCATTTTGGAATTTATTTCCATCCCAGCTGGGCTCCAGCTCCAGGGGCTGTGCAGTGGCATGAGGAGAAGGCTGAGCTGGTGCCTACAATGAGAAGGTTTTGGCCTCAGTGCTGAGAATGGCAAGAGATGAAGAACCCAAACCTTGTAAGTCAAAGTTGTTCTCACTGCACTTTCTTTCTTCCCCACTGCATTGTTCCTTTTGATGATGTTTGTGATTACAAAGCAAGTTATCCCCAGTTATTGTCACTCACATTTGGCAGCTAAGGTGGTGATTTGATCTGGTGGTTTCCTGGGTGCTGGGGAATCTCTGTAAGAGAACAGTCCCACTGAAAAAAATGTGTGTAGGAACCCAGCTGAAGGATATTACAGCTAAAAAAAGAGAAGAAAACGACTTTTTATGACTTTGTACTCAATTATGCATCATTAAAGTCTTGTATATTTAGGAGAGAATGCTGCTGTTTAGCCAATTTCCTACCACCTGGAAGTAACTTGATTTACAATTAAGAAAAGTGGTCTTTTTAGTAATATCCAAACTCCTAATGTACTATTTTAGTGATGTGTCCTACAATGTGTCATGTGCTGATTAAAGTCGAGCTTTGTCCTTTTTGGGAACGATTCTAATGTAGTCTAGTCAAAGAATTTAATTTAATTACATGTGTAATACAACTTTCTGCCTTTTACTTAATTGGTCTCGCCTACGTTGTTTCTGCCTATTAGATGACAATTTAGCAATTTCCAATTTGTATATCCCTGAGGGAGGCTCAATGGGAATAAACGGGAGTAAAAAAATCTCTGCAGCTTTAGTCCTCGATTTACTTGCTTGATGGCATCTCTTTTGTGGTTGTATGGAAGAGGAGAAATGGAGAATAGTAAGTAATGAAAGGAAATCTTTTGTGTGAAAGGCTTATACTGATAACAATGCAGATTGTGTAATCTTTGCTTTGTGTATTTACAGCATTATTTACTTAGCATAGGATATATACCCACTTTTAATAATAATGTACTTTCTGTTTTAGTATTAACCCTCTAATCCATTTATAAGTGTTTAATTGAGTAACTCAGGGCAGATTAGTGCGTCAGAACCACGGCGACTTCTCAGCTGGGGATGGGGAGGTTTATAAAACTGCTACACAATTTTGGGGTACAGATTTTCTGGTAGTAGCAGTTTGTCCTTTTTGGATAATCTGGGTCTGTAATTTCTATGTTAAATTACTCTTTGTAAAGAACAAAAATTTTTTTTTTCTTTGAAATCTCAAGTCGGCCCAAAGCTCTGTGTATGTTAATGTCTGTGCCCTCTCTGGTTTTTGGGGGGTTCTATCTTCTTTGCAGGAACTGGGAGCCTGATGGCACAGCATGATTTTAAGAAAAATTGTGTTGGTGATCTATATAAAAATGAATTTCAGCTCTTTCATAAACTGGAAGTAAAACTATGATAATTTTTCCATTCTTTAAAGGTTGAGAAAAAAAAAATCTGATTCCTAAACAGGAATTCAGTTTAAAATAGATGCCTAAATCTAGATATGCCTGTGTTTTTTATAGTCAGAAAAATCTAGTCAATGAGGGAAAAGTAGATGTAATTTTCATAAAAGAGATGGCAAAGCACTGTTTTCTATTTCAAATATCTTTGAATTTTACCTCACAGTTCCTCTTTTTTTTCTAAAGGAAATTTGTCTGGCAGATGTTTAGATGTTTAGATCTTCTGGACTTCTATGATATGTAAAAGAATATTAGAAATAAACAGAGAAAAACAGAATCTTGATTAAAATTGTTTCTTAGTTCATAAAATTTAGATTTAGGTGAATGAAAAGACTTTTTAAATTTCTATGCTAAACATAAATACTGGAAAAAATCACCTTCAATATATAAATATTTTAAAACATTGCCAAAGCTTCTAAATAATATCACGTTAATGTTTTACTTGAAATAGTCTCTTCTCAGTTTATGAAGCATTATAAAGATTAGTCTAAAATCTCCATATTTTTAAAGCTAGACAATTCCAAAGCATTATTTCAAGTGGATATGAATGAAATACTTAAGTGAAAAGTTATATCACTCCTTAATCATGTTATGGTATTTCTCATTTTAAGAAGAATACTTTCTCTTTAAAATCATGAAAATTCTGAAGAAGTTTAGTAGCAGACTTCAAATGATACCTTCAATGTGAACTTGTAATGGAAAGGTCATATTTTGGGGGTCTTGTTTTAAATTGTTCCATGGCTGGAGGCTTTGTGCTTGCCATGATAAGAAAGGGTGCTTGGACAAGTCGATTTTTAAAACTAAGCTGTCTGACTCAGACACCATTAGCTGACTGCTCATAACTTGTTGTATTTATAGTTCCTTTTCCCTCACTTCCTCCAAATGGAGTGAAGAAATCCATTCTCATATAAGAGATTTATGTATATGAAGTTGATAAGAAAAGTTGCTTTATAAGTGGCACCAAAAATCCTGGGTTTACCTCTGAGATCCTTTACAAAGCTGCATATTCTGTGAAAGCTTCCCAAGCATGGCTGCTGACAGGTGAAATTTCCTTATCTAAGATTTAGACTACTACGTTCAAACTATTTCTGAGCCACAGGAAGCAGGAGTAAAAATCCCCTTGATCTCATTTGACTTTAGTGGGTTTGTTTAATTTGCTTTAGTTCTTTGAAGATGGGCTGGACATCACACCACGTGTGAGCAGGATCCATTGTCCATATATAATATGTGGTCTATACCACCCTAATTGACCAAGGGAGGTTAATGTGGAAGGAAACTGCTCCTAAATGAGTATCATTCCATCACGATAATTAAATAAATACTGCATTTCTAGCTGTAGGGCTTCGCTGCCCTTTGCTGCTCTTCCTTGAGCTCAAGCTCAAGGCTCCAAAGAATAGGAGGACACCTGGCAGTGCAGTTATTTGGGATGGTGATTTCCACATGGGGAGTTTTGGCTAAAATAACAAGGTATTTTTGAGCTGTGCTCGTTTTCTGATAGACTGGTAAAGCACATCAGACAACTAACACAGCTCAGCAATATATGGGGCAAGAGTAAATCAATATAAACGTGATGAGATGAAAGTGAAGGCAATCCCAGCTCTGCATTTGGCTGAAGCTGGACCCAGGGCTGCCAAAGGCTGAGTATAATGAGCAACAGAAGCAGAAGAAGCAGCACCTTGGTTTATTACCCATTATTGTCTTCAGTTTGAAACCATTATCCTTTGTTCTGTCACTACAAGTCCTGAGGAAAAATCTGTGCCAATCATTCTTAAAGCCCTCTTTTAAATACTGAAAAGTTGCATTGAGGTCTTTTGAGTGCATTTCCCTCTCCAGGGTGAACAATCCTTGCTGGTTTGTTTTCTGAAAATAGCTTGTTTCTGAGCATGCTTCTAAACACACATACAGGTGTCATTGCTGGTGAAAGCATTAAATAAACTTCTAATATGTACAGCGATTCTTGGGAAAAATAAAATTGTTTAGGTGAAATTGTGTGTGGGTGAGTGTGTTTCTGTTATTAGTGCTGAGCAGTTGACTGCTGTGGAACCTGTGACACGCTCACTGTGAGCTAAGATTTCTGGAGTATGATTAAAGCTTTTGTGGTCCCACTCATGTCTGTGAACATTATTCCTGTCATTGGTTAAAGAGTAAGTTCTTGAGGTTCATCCTCACGGACCACATTCCTTTGTTGGGAGATGTTCACTGCTGTTTTGGTGCTTTGGTTTTTTAAACTGAGGATGTCCTGACTGTTCCTCCAGCTTTGCTCTTTGGCAGAAATTCTAGGTTTCCTTATTTAAGTACGGCATCACTCAAAAAACTTATGTCTGGGACTTGAGAATCTGTAATAAAATCTGTGCAACTCTAGAGGTAAAAAGAATCAGTCTGTGGCAAAATAAACATTTTAAGGTCAATGGACTAGGTTAGCTTGACGTAAAAGACTGACTCTTCAAGGGGCTCACCAAAGACTGAGTGCTCTGAACAGAAAATGTGAAGGTTGCAGGTCTGATAAAATGATACAAGTTTTACAGGGAAAACAGTGACTTGGAAAAGAACTTGTTTATTACACTAAATCATCTTGAGGTGAACTTCTGCTGCAGTGCTCTGGGAAAAGGGAAAATGTTACCTTTGTGTATAAAAAGAGAAGACAAGCAAGTAGATGGTAAATTAATAATTCATTATGAATGTAAAGTCTAATTGTATCTTGAAGTGACAGTACATGGCAAAATGTGTATTCTTGCACTCTGAGCATTCATGCATCCTATGATTCTACCCAAAAATGTTTGAATCACTTTGTGAAAAACTTATATTTTTGCTTTGTAGGTAAAGCTCTGTATCTCTGCATTTTCCCTTGAGTAGTCACTGAGATGGCGTCTTCTCATGTGAATAATTTTCCAGATGTACAGGCTGTCCTGGGGGGTTTTGCCCCCTAGTTTGGTATTTGAGTAGGATCTCAGCATCTTCTCTGAGGTGACCTTCCACTTGTGTGCCACATGTCACAGTCATATTCCTTTAAAAGAGGAGCACTGGGAATTTGGGAATTTTTCTTTTTTCTCATAGGTGAAAGTGAATTGATGCTCCAGATTTATCAAGTGCAGGAGGCTGTGAGATCCCTCTGTGTGTTTTGGGGTGCTACACACACCCAACTCCACTCCTTTGGATCATCCTGCAGGGCTCTGGGACCAGGAAAAACCATCAGGGTCAGGACAGAGCCCAGGCTGAGCAATGATCCAGGGGTGATTCCTGACCAGCATTTCTGGTTTCTTTGGGACATTTCGGGAGCAGAGACATTTGGTGGTTTTGTCCCTCAATGCCCAGTGTGAGCAGATTCAGAATGAAAATCAGGTTTGCACCAGGTGAGCACCTGGTTCCTTCTCTCGAGGCTCCCTGGTAAAGATGCTTTGAACAGAAGTACTGACCTTATTCCACTCTTATTTTTACTGTTTATATTTTGAGGTGGGCAATCTTCTCAATCTTTTCCTGAGGAGATTCAGACAGCTGGAGTGATGACTAGGCATGACTGTAGAATTGAGGTTTTTTTGGTCTCGTTTGTTATATCTTGCACAAAATTCCATGTTTTTAATTTGCATATGTTTTCTTCTGATCTTCCTGCCATATGAAGGCAATAATGAATTACACAAATGAGCAGCTGAATATGAACATATATATTTGGACAATTATTTCTCTAATTATTAGTGTTCCACTGAGAGAGAGGTAGGAGGTACAGCATGGCATTATTTTGGATAAAGAGAATTTTGAAATCCTTGTGTAGTTCAGCTGTGATAAAGGGAGGCTATTTCACTTAATCTTTAAGTATTACTGTACTTAGGCTTTTCCAAATTTCCTGATGAAAGGCTATTGATTAATGGTCTTTTATGCCCCCTATGGAAATTGGTGTATTCATAAATTAGGCTATAACCATAATTATTATTATTTTAAATTTCGTATTTCTTTAGGTAGCTAACAGCTTTGCTGCATGGTGATTGCCATGGGAATCCAAATTATTTAAATGGCCAAGTGAAAAAAGAGGCAAGTTGAAGTTAATTTTTCTGCCTCTTCATTTGCAATTTATGGTTTTCAGATTTGAATTTAGGAATTAAGAATCTATATGCCCAGCACGCATAATATAATCACATTTAAACAGAAGATTTATGTAGCCAACTATCTCTTAGCACTCTCCCATTTTCAAATATTACATTATATCCAGCGGAACATTTTTTTCCTGATTTAAGTTGCTATTGTCTGAAATGTTGTTGCTCAGATAAGTCTAAGTTGTTCAATATTGCGGACTTCAGCACTATAGTTTGACTTTCATCTCCGCTTCAATTATTTTAAATAAATAATTAAGTTCTAAATGCAAATTTTTAAATTTAATTGACCCTTCTCAAGATTAATGGAAAAAATTATCTTCTGCTCTGCACGGTTCAGATATTAAAGCCATCATTTTTCTTTCTGCAGTCAGTTTTAGGCCAGGAGGAAAGATCATTACTTGTGGGTCACTCGAGCTACTGAATTTTACAGTAGTGAATGAAATACAGATTGTGCTTCTAAATCTGTGAAGTAATTACAAGTAAATACAAGGTATATGTTAGTTTGCATTACTTTACATTATTATTTCCAGCCAATGATACATATGTATTCACCTCACAAGAGATTTGATTCTTGAAGTCCCCCTTTGCTTGTAAGTTATTATGTACTGGGGCATCACTTTCAGTTTGGTATTAACTGCAGGACTCGTATTTAGGGCGAAATTATGTGCACCTGAAACGTGATGTTACAGATTACAAGTGAGATTGCACAGTGAAAGTATCAGGCAGAGTTTTAAAAAGAAACTTGCCTTATGTATTTTTTTTCCTCTTGAATGTGAGAACAAGGGTATCATCCTCACTTCAAGTTTTCCTGAAATTTAAAATTATTGAGTGTACAGGGACTCTTCATACACATAAGCATTCTGCATAAGTGGCAGTAACATGGTCTGGCACAGTGTCCCTACTGTCTACTTTATATAAGAAAGGAGGATGAACAGGAAGCATAATATTGAATAAAGTCTCCTACTGCCTCCTGCCAGCCTCATTTTGGAAGCAGCTTGCAAACTCATCTGTGGATGATAGTATTTAAGTAGGTAGTTAGCCATGAGGAAGAGCTTTTGGGTTCCTGTTATATTGTTTCTTCCTAAGGATAATTAAATAAGGACTATCTCTATATTTTATTCTTCCAAGCTAAGCAGCAGTGTTTTATTTACTTAATGAAAGATGAAATCTACTTATGTTGACCAGATTGCTGCTTTTCTTTTAATACTATGCCTGCTCTTAACCTCGTTTTATTTGGAGAGCATCACATAATTAATTTCACTTTATAGATTTATACTCTTAGAAGAGGACATGGAAAGATCTGAGGTGCGTCACTGGTGGACGGGATCTGCCTGGGACCTGCCCACTGTCCTCCCAGGAACAAAGGCAGGAGGAGTTTGCAGCACCCCAGTGATGCTCCCTTACTCAATTTTTCACCTATTAATTTTCTCTGCCAGCTGCTATTTCTGTGAAGTTGTCAGTGCTGCTGGATCTTAACTGGCACTGCTTTGGGAAAGGGGGAATTGGGAGGCACTGGCTGAGGAGCAGTCGTGATGTCATTTGCAGGAAGTTATTTTCCTCCCTGAAGATCCTTTCTGCTGAGAATTTTGTTGTCGGGGAGGGGAGGATTTCCAGTAAAGTTGCAACTCTTTTTATGAGAAGAGGTGAAACAAGCTGTCCAGTGCCTTTAGTAGCTCTGCACTGTGACTTTAGCAGGACTTTAGGTGACTGTCACTGAGATGTTGGCTGTGCCATCAGAAGGTTTGTCACTTTTTTCCCTGTAAGCCATCCTGACAGATGACGTGAGATGATACCGTGCAGACACATCATCAGCATTGCCAATGAGCTGACCTTCTCCTCTTCATCCATTTAATTTGTATTTGAATAATTTGCATCCCTGTAACGATGCTCAGTTGTCTGAGGAGCTGTCACAACGGCTTGGGCTGGTTTCGTGACAAAACCCAGTAGTTTCAAAACACAATTGTTTCATTATTCATGAAAACTGTTGTTGCTTTATTCCTCCTCCTGCTCAGACAAGTTTGGCCAGAGAGAAACAAAACCTGTTTTGCATTTGCAGGATTGGATATTTAATTTTCTTTTTTTCAAAATGTAGTGTTTTTATACAAATATCTCATTATTTATTGAAAACTCATCTAGAAGGAAATTTGGATAGCTCCCCATGAGGCAAAGAAGTTAAAATGGAATTCTAGTCCCTTTTCCTGGAACAAGTTTAGTTCTAAACTTTTGAGTTTTAAGATCTTCTCTGTTTTCCCTGATATATAATTACTGTGAAGAGCAAGGAACAGGTGCCCTTGCACAATGTGAGCTGTCATTATCCTGGCTGTTTGCAATAAATTGAATGCCTGTTTCAGACTGAATTGTCTATTTTTACCTTTTTCCATATAGATTCCATAGACTCTTGTGTATCACAACAAGCAAGGACAAATTTGGGGAGAAGTGCACAGAACTCTTGACAGGAAACAGGTCGCAAAGTAACTGCACAAGACAGTGGAGAATGACTTTTATGGCTAAAATACATTTCAGTCTCATTATTCTGATGCTCAGCCCAGTGACAAAGCTGGTGATGTTCAAAAGGTTGCCTTTCACTGCCCTCTCCTTCTTCAGGGTGAGGTCCACGTGATCTCTAGTGATCACTTAAAAGTTGAAAAAGATCCTTTTTTCAGTTGGTGATTGTAATTCATTGTCCAGCTTATCCATTTTCTCCTTCCATCAACTGGCTTTGGGAATTGTTTGTCCATTTGTTAACACTCCCCTGGTGAAATGCATCTCTTGAGATGGGAGAAATCTTCATATTTCAAAAGAAAGTGAAGGAGCTGGGTTTGAGTAGGGGTACAATTTTCAGGATGAATGACTGATTTAGGTTATGGTATTTATTTTTTGTTTTGATTCTTGTGCAAAGCCTTTCCATGTTCCATAGGCTGAGGAAAAAATACTGTAGCAACGTTACAGATAAAAAATGCAGAGACAAAACTTGAAATGAGTATTTTTAGCACAAGAGGAAGCAGAATACAGATGATAAAAGGCTGATACATATAAGAAAAAGAGCAAGGATTTAATTCTGTTATGCTTTACTTTGAGAGGAACTACAGTATTGAAACATTTTATTTTATCTCTGTTTATTGCTTTCATAGATCCTACCTAGAGTTGCATTCATAGTACTGTTTTGTGGGATATTTTTCTCTCTGTAGTTCTCTTTTACTCAGACTGTTCACTTTCTGGCTGGCAGGTGTGTTGTTGGGGTTGTTTTTGTAGCTTCTCATGTGACATGAGGTGCCACTGTGCTAAATACAGTATAAACATTATAAATAAAAACATGGTTAGAAGATTTGAAAACTTAGCAGAGTCTCTGAGAGACTGAGAGCCATGTTTACTAAAGTTTTCCATAACTTAGAGCTTAATAAAAGTTACTTCAAGCAGAGATGCACAGTGAACAGTTAGGAGCAATCTAGGCTGTATTCCTAAAGCTGATATGGATTTATTGGAGGCTGTTGGGGTACAAAGTGCTTACATGCATATTTAATTTCCAGACAAAAATTACTGTATTGCCAGCAACGATCCTTCAACAGAGGAATGCAATCTGAATGCTGTAGTTTCATATTAAATATTCTTATGCAGGAATATTTTTCTCAAGTATCAATCACTTAGAAAAGTGCAACATTAATTAGATGGGATCTTTTTTCTTGGCCTCTTCAGAGTTGGGTTCTAAATACTTCTGACTGTCCAGAAGCAAAGATAATTTGTTAAAATATGGCTATATGTAACTAACTATATTTCTGTGAGAATATAAGCATTGTTGTGTATATCATAGAAATGAAGTACTGAGTTTGCCTCTGCTCGTGTAGCACAGAGGGGTGGAGAGATCTCGGAAACAAAGACCATGAAACTCAAAATATTCCAGTTGTGTCTTCCATGTGCATTGCCTGTGCAATATCCAGGAACCCATCCTGCCTTTGCAGAATCAAATCATACTTCAATGCCAGTAAGAATTGATGTTGTTAGTCATAGTTTCAGGCCTGGTAATTTTTCTTCAGAATCCACTCTTCAGATTGTATCTGGGTGTTTTTTCATTATGGTCTTTATTTCTGGCTTGATTCTGGCAGTTACTGTGATCCACTTTTATAACTCATGTTTAGCTTTTGAATATGCCCCACACTTGATGGACTCTGCATACAAATGAAGAATTTCTAATGATCTCTTGCTGCCTTAAAAATAGCCAAAACACCCCCCCACCCCAAAGAGGAACAGATTAATTCCTCCGCCTTTGGGATGTGAGGATCAGCAAAGATGCAGGCTGCAGAAGTGGGAGCTTATAGAAACCTTTGCCTAAGTGCTATATTTGAATTTTTTTGTCATAAAATCATAGAATACTTTGGGTTGGAAGGGACCTTAAAGGCCATTTAGTTCCACCCCCCAGCCATAGGCATGGATGCCTTCCACTAGATTGGTGAAGGGGGAACTTCAGAATCTTCTCCTCAGATGTCAGTTTTTACTCAGTGTTGATAAGGCCTATTTGAATTCATCTTCCCACTGCAAACTTCACAAGCTCTAGATTATTCCTTGTAATTGCCATCTATTTTCACCCAGTTTCTTTTGTGGTTAAGGTTTTTTTTAAAATTAATGAGAATTATAGAAAATATTTACTGGTCTGGAGGGATTTCAAAGCTCTTTCTTGTTGACATTTGTTGCTGGTGTTTTCCTTTTGGCAACATTCATAGAATATGTTTCCCTCTTTATATGGAGAAATAGATAAAAGGATAATAGTAATCCTGTGTTTTTGTAAAATGTCCTTCCCAGACTGCTTCTCAGTTTGTAGTTGCTTTTCATCCTGAATGATTTTCAAAGCTGTTTTTGGTCTCCTTAAGTGCAAAGTCATCTCAAGAGCAATATATTTTAATTCTTCTCTAATTATTTTTCTATTTCAGACAATTCAGGAAATTAAAGCTGTTTTGGCGGCATAGTATATTAGATCTTCCATAACCACATTTCATGTGATGTGAGCTGGTTTAAATTCCCTTTTATATTAGATTAGTGATTCTAATTTAACATATCAGTATTTAGTATGCATTATAGTGTACTATATTTAATTTGATTACCTTTTATGCCTTACCGTACTTTTAATAAAGCAATTATTTAACCATTTGCTACCAATGAATTTTACTGTGATATTGAAATTAATATGGTCTGTAATTCATGAAGATGGACAAAGCAGGAGAGAAGTGCTTCTTAAAAAAATTAAAGGGCCACATTAAGGCCCTTCTTCTGTGGTTATTTTGGTTTTCCTTCCTGAGTTTTGTAAGGAAACTGAGGAAGTTGCCTTGTGAAACCAATGGACTCTCCAAGTGTGCTATAGATAACTTCAGGACACACTTTCATATATAATATTCTGCTTCCCTTTTGTATGAGTTGGTATTAATAAACAACTTTAAATAGTATATTCCTCAGCTTTTGACCCAGTGCTGTTGCTTTTTTCAGCTAGTTCTGAGCACACCAGGGGCTTCTGCCTACTAAGAGTAGAGGCAGGTGAACCTCTACAGAAACACGAGGTCATCTGCTTGCAACTGCAAAATAAATGTCTTGTGCACCACTCACAAAGTCATTAAGATGTTGGCTGATGATTTGTAAAACATTTTTACCATCAACAGGCTTAGACTTCTGTTTTAGGTAGCATAAACCATATGGTTTGTATATCATTAATTACAGACTGGGTGCCACTGAAACCAATATATTGATTTTGTAGTGCCTGTGTTCACAGTGGTCTGCAGTTTCTGCAGAAATAATATCAGCAAGAATGATGTTGTTGGCTTATTTTTCTTTCTTTTCCTTTGCTACAGCATGGCTATCCAAGTGGACAAGTTCAATTTTGAGAGCTTCCCAGAATCCCCAACTGATGGGGCACAGTTGGCGAATGCAAAGCAGCTGGAAGAAGAAAGGCAACAAGCAAGAGGTCTGGAGATTAACAGCAAGCTGGATATTTGCTGGAAAATTATATCCTTTCATAAATACTTGCTTTAAAAGTGTATAAATAGATGCCCTCTGATACATTTTATTTTATAATTCAACTCACTTCACGGCAGTGTTACTGAAAAGAGAAGTAATTAGAACTGTGAAGCTTATCATAATTATAGACTGTTTAAGGTTAATTGTGCTGTATATTATTTAGGCGATGCTTGGGTCATCCTGTAATGGCTTTTTCTGAGTCACTGGGCATGTCATAAATCCTGTGTGTTTTCCCCAGCTTTTAGGGAACTGAGGAAGTGTAGCTAGGATTGATGAGTAGTAGATTCGTGGGGTCAAATTTTTCTCTTCTCCCCCACCCCAAGTAACTGAATCATGAAGAAATTAATGAAGCTGGATTTAGAGAGTTTGCATATATTTAATTAAATCTGGGTAAATCAGAACATATTAGAATAATTTATTTCCAAGTCCTCTTTATAGATTTAGTAATGTATCTAATCTTGGGTAGCTTTTTAAGGCTTAGACAGGACTTGTGTGATGACTTAGTCATTCTAAACATAAAATCCCCACAATAATTCTAAATGCAGTAAAATATTGCCTTATGATTATTAATAAGAAATTGCATTCAGTTTAGAGTTAAAATAAACCAATGGTGTTGCTATAAATTTCATGATTTCTATAAAAAAATCTTGTTCTTGGCTTGTCAAAAATACTCTTTCTCATGATTTTCTTCAGGAAACATTCTGTACAGCAAACAGTCCCCCAAGCCATGTGATGGTACTCAGCACTTCCCAGGAGATTTATATTTTTCACTCAGATCATCCTCGAATTCACATGATAGGGGGTGGCAGAAGATGAGAGAAGAATGGCAATCAAATCATGCTTTATCTGTTTGTACTTTTAACTGTACTTTTATCCAGTGATCTGAAATGATTTTTCTTACTAATTGTTGTGAGGAAGAACTTCTTTACTGTGAGGGTGGCTGAGCACTGGCACAGGTTGCCCAGAGAGGCTGTGGAGTCTCCTTCCCTGGAGGTATTCAAGAGCTGTCCTGGACACAATCCTGTGCTCTGGGGACCCTGCTGGAACAGGGGGTGGACAAGATGACCTCCAGTGGTCCCTCCCAACCTTAACCATCCTGTGATGATTAAATCAGATCAGGATTTGTGAAAGGCAAGGCTTGAGACATAAATGACATTCCTAATGCCTGATTCAGTCCGGATTCCCCAAGCAACATTTCAGAGAGAGCTCTTTTTATGTGAAAATGTCAATATTTAACCAGAGCTCACTTAGAAAATGTCTGTGTTATGGAAAGATATAAATATTCTGTGATAGCACAGATGAATTCTTAGACTGGAATTGAATGCATATTTGTAATCATTTTGTCAAGGTGTAAAAATTCGTCCTCACTCATTCCAGTTGCTGGGCAACACTGTTTACATCCATTGTGTGTTCTGGATTTAACCCCAGTTTTGATCCCAGAACCATTTTCTTTCACTGACATGAAAGTCAGTACCTTAGAAACCAGTAGAACAGTGTGGAGTCTGCATGTTAAATTCAGTACAACCCATTAGTTTCTGTGTTTTTAATACTTGTTAAGACTGTCCTCTGTCCCAGGAACTAAAACTCATCTAATTAATGAAAGGCAACAAGTTTCACATGTGCTTAAAAATCCTTGAAGAAATGTGTGCATTCTTTTCCAGGTGTCATGTCCCAACTAGAGTTAGTCTTTTCCATAGCATTGTGGAATCATTAATGTTGAAAAAGACCTCAAAATACCTCCAAAATAATCAAGTCCACATGACCAAATGACTTTGACCAAATACACCAACTAAACCACATTGAATGCCACACTGGGTCCTTTCTTGAACACCTCCAGGGATGATGACTCCACCACCTCCCTGGGCAGTCCCTTCTGATGCTTGACAACCCTTTCCATAAAGAAATTCTTCCTGATGTCCAACCTGAACCTCTCTGGCTTCATCCTTCCATTCCTTGCAGCAATATTTAGATGTGAACCAGTCAATTAAAAAAAAAAATATTCTTCTCTCCCTTCTGCTAAGTTTAAGAAACTTGGTTTCTGAGATATTTTTTCTCCCATCAGAGTAATTGGACACAGGTCAGGAGAGTTTATACTGATGAACAGACAGGCAGAGAAATGGATGGATAGTTCAGCTGCATTAGCCTTGTTTTGCTTCAGGAGTCTGCCTCAGTGCAGTCAAGAGAGGAAGAGTATTTGCAAAAATTACTGGTATTTCCTACTAGAGGAGTCATTTCTGCAAGTCTCTTGAGTGCTAATGCCAAGGGATCCTTTTGTTATTCATCATCTCTGAACTACTTGGAACTCCCCAGATGACTTTTCTGTCCTGACCGTGGGCATGACATGGGAAAATGATGAGCTGAGGTCAGTTAACATCACAGAATCTGCCCTGAGATGTGATCCAAGGCCCACATCAGATGCCTACAGCAGGATTTGCAAAAGCATGTGAAGGAGAAATTAGAGTGCACAGGGAATTATTAGGAAAGGAGGGATGAGACAGTTGAAAGCTTCCTGACCAAGGACAGAGCCATCCAACAGAGTGAGGTGCTGTGCTTTTGTTACAGACTACCCAAACAAGAAGCAAAGCTGGATGAACTTTTCCTTAAGGAGTGCAAGGAGTCTAGTCTAGTCCAATTATTTCTAAAATACTTTAGGGACAATTTTTGTGTACAGATGTGGGATGGTTTAACTTGGTATGTGCTGTGTGGGGTCTGCTCCCTGAATAAATGATCCAGCTGGAGGGCTGGAAATTTGGTGTCAGCTTTGGCTGCAGTTGTCCTGAGATGATGGAGCTCAATATTCTGAGGGAATTGAGGAGGGCACGTGGCAGGATAATGGCTCTGGACTTGAGAGAGACTTTGGTGAAGGCAGGATTGGAAAGGATGCTGGCCCTGGTCCCAGTGGAGTTGCTGGAGTCCAGGAGCAGCCTCCTCAAAGCCTGAGAGTTACAGCAGTCAACAAAGTTCATCCGCCCCTTTGAGCAAGGGGTGTCATGAGGAGAATGCTAAATTCCAGTTAGGTACTAGGAAAATTCCTTTTCACAATGAGGATGCTTGGATGCTGGAACAGGTTGTCTAAAAGTGATGTAAAATTGCTGTCTCTGAAGATGTTAAAAAATTCTGGACAATGCCTTGAACAGCCTGGTGCAATTTCAGTATTTTCCGTGCTTTGAGCACAGGGCTGGACAGTGACTCTGGAATTGCCTTTCAATATAAATTATTCTGTGATTTGTGCAGCTGGGCAGAGGGCTGGGTCAGAGAATGACTTCTGAAAACTAAACTCTTTCCTTCTTCCATCTTCTGCTATCCCCAGGTTTGATTGCAGCCAGAGAAATTTTCTAATGTACTGTGAAGAAATTGCGATTTCAGTGAAATGAGACTATAACATTTTGGGGTCATTTTCTTGAAAATATTCCAAAGCTGGCCCTAACACCTTTAAAAAAGTGAGATAGACTTCCAGTGCCACCTTAAATATCATGTTCCATTTTTTACTTTTCTAATAGACTTTTTTTTCTTACTTCAGCCTTAGTATCTGTGATGTGTGGGGCGCCTGTCCTATTTGCAATGTTTCCTTACATTTTTTGAATTGCATTTTGTGCCCCTTCCTAAGTTTTTTGTTTCCCATATTTAAACCTATTTCTTTCAAAGCCCATTTTCTTTCAGTCATATTGCTGATTTTGTTCTGCACTACAGCTCTATTTTTCTCAATATGTGGGATCCAAAGCTGGAGGCAATACTGCAGGTGAGATTTCTCACAGAATAAAATTGTACCTTCCAGGTTTCAGAGATGATGTTTTCTCTGAGAACTATTCTTTAATTCTATTTTCTATTGGCTATTATTTAATTCTATTGTCTGATTGATTTTTTTTTATTTTTTATTTTTGCACGTGGTCCAGCATAACTGGCTGTGTTATTATTCCCAACTTTCATTTATAGATTTGTTGATTCCTTCTAGGGTGGCACTTGGAACTTTTCATCACTTCATCCCAGTAATCTTCATAAGTTCCATTCATTTGTAAGGTTTGTGAACACTGACATCTTTTCCAAATACATTAAAATTATGAATGTTTTTGTATTTCAAAATACAAATGGAATACAGATACTGGAAGCAGCCGGTCAGGGTTTTGAAGTTATTATCTATCAGACAGAACCTTGAGTCATCTCATTTGCTTGACAGCAAATCACTGATAACTCTTATTGAAGTTCACTTTTCTGCGTATATTCCACTTTTGATGACTTTATCTTGATCATGAATATGAATCATCAGTTATGAGAATACTACATCTTGTAGAACTTCTGTTCATCAGTAAAGGTTTCTTTAAGTTTCTATGCTGCTGCTTATTGTTTGCAAAAATAACTATTATTTAAGACCCTAAGTAACTGCTTATAATTAATTTTAATATTAAAATACCACAATAATGATCAAGCAGAAAGCTTAAAATATGAATAAGGCAACTGTTGTAAGTAAAATGTGCAATTCACACAGATTTATTTATAATTAGTATGATTCTTATTTATGAACATTTGCTAGTTTTTGTGATTATTTACATTCTTCCACCTGCATTTATTTGCAAAGGACATATGTATTGAAAATAATTTCTTCTAGGATGCAAGATGTGGAATGCTGTAGGGAGAAAAAAATATGAGTAACTTCCAGATAGAAGCCATTTTAAAAACCTATTGTCTTTTTAAGCAGTAGGTTTTAGGTAACAGACTGTGTTCTAATTGTGAGTACCCAGCTACACATGAGGCAATCCAGAGAGTGTAAAAGACCAAAGTTTTCCCTGAGGAAACAGCTGGTTCATTTGACTGTCATTTAGTTTTTGGTATGAAACAGTTTATATCATATTCAATCTGTTGCTACAGAAATGTGAAATGAGGGTGTCAACTGTGAAAAATTAGGTTTTTAGGGTTTTGGTGGATTTTTTTTTTTTTAACTGGCATCTGGTGATTGTGTGTTTGTTAGCTATGAGGCCCCCAATGGGCCTGATTTGATTGTGCAGATGAAAATGTCTCTAACTGTTAAATATAAACTGTAGAGCTGGAAGGTGGAAGTCAACTGTTTGAATGCTGGCTGATGCCTGTGTTGTTAATAACAAAGATTTAACTTCAAGAAATGAGGCCTGGGTCAGCAATGTGGCTCCTACAGAAGAGCAGGTTTGTGATGGCAGTGAGACTTCAGCAAAATGTGTGGAGATTTGGTTAAGTAGATAGATTCTGCAAGGTCAGACTAAACCTTGGCAGTCTCTACTCGTGTTTATCTGGGCAGTCTTTTTCAATGAATTTTAAATCCTGGATCTTACACTTGTGTCTTTTATCAGCTTTGACTTTGAGCTAAGAATAAAAGGGTTTCTTGGCAACCCCTGTTCAGCTCCTTTGCTTTCACTGACTTCTAAAAGCTTTGTCTTAGGCAAACTCTGGAGTTAAGCTTTTCTCTCTTGTTCTTTTTTTATTTCCTTATTGCATATTTTGGTCACTTTTCATCTCCAAGGTAATGAGTTTGTTGCAATGTTCAGTTTTGTATTTGTCCTATGATGAACAATTTTATGTAATTGCCTGATAATATTGTCATGAGACAAAGATCAGTGTTATGGAATTCCATGATCCTGATCCCTCTGTAGGTCCATGTGAACACATCATTCCTTTATGTGTTTAGTCCTTTATGTTTTAACAAATCCACTTCTTTGGTTGCATCTCAACCTTGCCTTTCCCTCCTTTGCCATCAGACTCCCTTCTGCTGCTTCATTCAGTGATCTCATTAGACAAATGCAATTTATTTCCTGAATACATGAGTCCAATAATCTCTGCATGGCCTGACCATTTCAACGCTGCATTTTTCTTTCATGTAGAATTGTGAAAGTTGAAATTTGCCATCAGTTCTACAATCCATGGCCATGGATCTAAGATAAACTAATACCATTGATTTGGTTGGTGCACAAAAAATAAGACCCCGAACCTCTAGGTTATTGTACAAGAATGCTCACTGAGCTATTTCTTGTCTATGGAATTTATTTTGCCACAAGATGACAATAAGCAGTGTGCTAAAAATGAGCTTGGTACTTGTGATGGAATAAGGAAATTTATCTATCTGAATATTTGGGCTGTAAAAGCTTAAACTGCTTTTGGGATATTACATAATTTCCTCTGTTAATCAGTTTGTGGTTTTTCTGGTGGGTTTATTTTTTGTTGTTTGTTGGTTTTGTGGGTGGGGCTTTTTGTTGTGTTTGGTTTGGCTTGGTTTTGTTGCCACCTCTTTTTTGTTTGGTTGGGTTTTTTTTGTTTGGGTTTTTTCTTGTGTGTGTGTGTGGAGGGGGGGGGTTTAACATTTTTTAGCTTTTGCAAAGAGCCATTCAGTTTGATTTATAACCTTTTTTTTCTGGAATGTGTGACCAAAAAACCACCAATAGTATCACAGAATGGTTCAGGCTGGAAGGGACCACAGCAGGTCACCTGGTACCACCACCCTGCTCCAGCAGGGCCACCCCAGAGCACAGGCACAGGATTGTATCCAGAGAGCTCTGGAATTCCAGTGAAGGGAGACTTCACACCCTCTCTGGGCAAGCTGTTCAGTGCTCAGTCCCTGCACAGGAGAGAAATTATTCCCCATGTCCAGATGGAACTTCCTGAGCATCAGTCCTTGCCTGTTCCTCTTGTCCCATCACTGGGCACACCAAGCAGAGCCTGGTCCCTGCTCTGAGCCCTCCCTGCAGACACTGACAGACAGGCATGAGGGCCCCTCTCAGGAGCTCTTTAAGGCTGAACATCCCCAGCTCCTCAGCCTTTCCCTGCAAGAGAGGTGCTCCAGTCCTTTCATCATATTTTCTTGTCCTCCACTGGCCCTGCTCCAGGAGCTCCACGTCTCTCCTGTCCTGAGGAGCTCT
The DNA here is from genome assembly GCA_013400275.1 of Rhadina sibilatrix. NCBI lineage: Eukaryota > Metazoa > Chordata > Aves > Passeriformes > Phylloscopidae > Rhadina > Rhadina sibilatrix. The sequence goes on from VWYO01007787.1 coordinate 36,068, forward strand.
GAATGGACACAGCTCCAGATTTGCTTCACTGCCTCCTGTGGTTTTATGTTCTAGGGGGAATATTCTGTATCTGAATACATGGGTCTGCTTTGGTAGCATTTACTGATGATAAAGAACAGAGAATCACCTGTTTTATAGTAATTTTATGGTGTTATTTCAGACATTAAGTTTTCCATGAAGCTCTAAACAGTGAAAATTTGTAATATTCCAGGCACCACCGTGAGTCTCTTGTAAGTAAAGTTAGTTTAATGTTACAGTTAATGCCAGCCACTCTGTTTTAAAGCACCTTTTAAATACTGCCTTTTTATTAGTGTTTTCACTCACTTACAGTCCTTAGATTAAAGATGTGATAACAGAATTATTTATCTGCTGTTTCTCTGAAGTAAATTCAAATTATTCTCTACTCTCTAGTGTGTTTTATGGAAATTACTGAGTTGTGCTGTTGTTCTGAGTCTTATTTTTCAGCAGCAGCACTCTTCTAAGGTGATATTCTGCTGTCTTCAGTTTTCCAAATAGATGCTTTTCTTTAATGATGTTTCCACATTTCAGCCTCTTTGGGGTTTGTGAATTCTTTATTTGTGTTCTCTTTAGGAGAAAAAAAAATGTGCTATTTATGACATTTTTCAGGGCATAATGAGAATATTTTAAAAAATATAGCAAGAATCCTGTACTCAGTATTGATTTTTCCTCTTCTATCATCTCTGAGCTCTTGAGTCTCAATCACTGTTAGATTTGCTTTTGTTCTGAGCTTTCAAGACTTTTCTTTAAATCTCCTGGAGACCCTGCAAGATTGTGTCCTGTGGTAGAAATTAATTATCTGCAGGGCTTGTTAATTTTCTTTTAACTGACACAGGTGAATATATATTTCAGCAGTCAGATGATGTGTGTCCCTTTCCAGAGTTTACAGAAAAGGGACTGAGTACATTTAGAAGCTGTTGATAAAAACTCAAGTATTCTTTTTTTTTAATATATATTTTTGAGGACCAGGGTTCTGGTACTTTTGGAGTAGTTGGTTGAAATCTTGATGAATCTCACTAGGAGCTTATTCCTTAACTCCTGTCAGGGAATTAGAAAAAAGAAATTTAGTGCTCTTCCTGTTATAAATAAATGTCATCTTGATTGACTCTTCACATGAAATTATTAATTTGTTTAAATGGATAATACTGTCTTTGCATGACATTGGGTATTGCCTAGGCTTTTATTTCAGCACTTGTGTGCCCAGTTTTGAAGCCCTTTTAGAAGAGATACTTCTGTCCACAACAGTTTATTTCAGTGCTCTGCTGTCCTTAGAGTAAGAACAATTTCCTAATTCTTTCTCTTTTCAATCTGGGCCTGTTTCTGAGCTCCTGCAGGGTAGAAAGGGAAGCTTGCAGGCTCTGTGCCTGTGGTTCTGGTCTGATGTTTGCCCTTGGTAATGACACTGTCACTGTCCAACATCCCTGCACCCCCATGGAACTGGCACCAAGTCTGCAGTCAGGGCTATCCCAGCAGACATTTGTTCTGTTTTCTATTGCCCTATCAAATTTTTACCTCTTTGTTTTCAGATTGTCCCTAGTTCATCGTTCTGGATCCTCATCCTGCACCACATACTTAAAAGTTTTGCATTTTTTTGCCCTGGTGTTTTATTATGGCTCAAGTATACTTGACCTTTGCTTTAGCGCTCCTTGGTGGAATTAAATTTTTATTTTCAGAAGATACCAGCTGCTGTACTTTTACTGTTGGTCAATTTATGGGTTAATAAACCAGATGTAGCATTAACCTTTAATGAATCTGTAGACTGCAGTTTTGATTTGCAATAATAAAAGTTGGTGCGTATCACACGCCCTTTTCCTCTCTGAAACAAAATTTTCCTTAATTCCAATTTACCCTTCCTTGAAGCGTGAAGGGGAAGCAAGTGTGGAAGGGGTTCTTAATCAGCTGGTCCTGGAGCATCTACAGCTGGCTCCTCTCCAGTGGGGTGAGTGGTGTCAAAATCGATTGATGATCTTTTTTAGAGAATTTCTACTGGCTCGTAACTTTCAGCGGCGTGAGAATGATAATATTTTCATTTACTGACAATCTCTGATAGCGGAGAATTTGATAGGGATTTTATTTTCCTTTAGCTGTTTTACTTAGCTGAAGATAAATGTAGAATTGATATCTGTTTTATTTTAAGTGCCACTGTTTGGTGATAGTAAATATGAAACCTGACTGCGCACTTTTTCCTGTGATTTTCAGTCCTAGTTGTCTTGTATGAGAGGTGGCTGCTACTTAAATTTCCCCTTTTTTCTTACAGTGTGTGTTTTAAAGTAATTTTTCTAAATTTTTTTCATATGAATGGTAATGTCCTTGTGATATATTTCTTATTATGGTCCAGATTGCATTACTAACTGTTAAGGTGCAGAAAGTGTTTTTACTCTAGGTAGCAGGGAAGAATTACTTGTCTTAATTTTCCATTTAGAATGATGCTCCCACAATGAAAAATTGTATTAATTTAATTTTGAAGAGTCTTAATAATGCAACTTCTGTCTGAGGTTCTCAACAAGGCTTGTTCAGAGGCTTTGGGACATGGGATATTTTATGCCCAACACTTCTATGTGAGTTGCAAGTTTCAGATAAAGTCCCCAGGTCATCAGCAAATTGTTGCCAAAGCTTTTGCTTTTAAAGCAAATTTAACTGTGCTCCATTTTTTAATACTTTGATGACCTAATGAGGAGCAACTCTAAGGAATAATGATCCATCACTATTGTCTGTGTTAATTAGTAAAACTGAAATTACTTCAAACTCCATTATTTGTGTATTCTTTTTAAGTGTTTGGTTTTATCAAGCCTGTTGACCACCTTCAACTCAAATGTTAAAATCTGTGAGCACTTTGTTATAGATGAGAAGATTAAAAATGGTTTAAAGTAGATTGTTGTAAGTATGTCCAACTTTATGAAATCAAGCTTACCGGGCCTCAGTTCTTCAGGGGAATCAAAGGGATTCAAAGATTTGGGATTTGGCAGCTTTTTTTTTTTTTAATGATTGGGAGGATTTGGCCATGATTGCTCTGGGTCTCATCTGGAAAACGAGTGGTTTATGTCAGGTGTGTCTTGTGAGGCTGGTCACTTCTTAGCTCTGCAGAGTGGCTTTGACCATCAGCAGGTTTGTAACCTGGGCTCTGTGGTGGAAAATCTTCCTTTGGCACTTCTGCATAGGACATCACCTTAAGGATGAAAAACATGTTTTTCTTCTTTCCCTGTACCCTTGGTTTGCCTCTTTTAATTCTCTTTATGCCAAATTCCACTGTTTTCAGAGTAAAAGAGGCTTCTTGAATCACAGAATTGTGCCTGGCATTCCTGCCTGAATAGCGATCTTTGATGCACTGGCTGAAAAACATGAACATAGCACTGATTTACAATAAAATCTCCTGTGGAGTTTGTTATTTCTCAGGCTGCTGATTAATTCAGTTAAAGAGTACCAGCTACTTGAGTTTTTCTTTAATAATGTGTGGGATGGAGGAGGAATTAAGGGATTGTTATTATTGTTTGGTAGGTGGGAGTAATAAGGAGCTGTTGAAGTGTTTGGACAGCCAGGGGATGTGTGTGCCTTGTACATGCACTTGGACAATGTGATCCACTGTCTTTTGGACTTAAATTCTCTTCCAGTGCCAGAATATATTTCCTATTCAAGTCTTACAGGCATGGAAACACTTTATGAGTTTAAAATAAATACTGTAGTATCAGCTGTTTTTTTTTCTTTTAACCATTAACACTGTTGGTATTGACAACATGGCTTTGCTTTGAGTTTTGTTTTTCTGTATGTTAACAAGAACTTGAGTTTTAATATGAACTCTGGCCATCACTGTGACACAGCCTTTGCATAAACTGGCTAAAAATTTGGCTTAATTTTATGCAATAAAACTGATTCTGTGATTATGCAAGGATTTTGCTATATTGATGGTCACATTGAAGGGTTTACTTTATTATAAGTGCTCACAGTGAAACATGAATGAATATTTAACATGGTTTTGATTAAAAAAATGACTGGCTCTTACTCAAATTTGTAGAAGCTGTACTCCAACATTCGTTTTAGAATTGGCATATTTAATTCATATAAGAGTTAATATTACATCTCTAGAATTATGAAAGCATATTGAAATAATTTTTCATGTAAATTTGACAATCCTGTCCCTTTTTCATTAAATACAGGGCAAAGAGTAGAATCAAAAGTCAGTGACATTGAAATTTTGATTTGAGGGTAAGAAGTTACCTTTGAAATTTGCCATAGAGCAGGGAAAAAAGTGATCTGTAGTGAATAGTTTGTTTTTATTTCATATAATTAAATGACTGGGGAAGGGAAAAGTCTTTAAGACAGGAGGAATCATAAAAAAGAAAATGCTTAAAAGGCTGGAGTGCGAGTTCTTAATGCGTTGTTAAAATTGATTTTAAGATTTAGGACATCTCTGTAAAATGAAGTTGTCTGTTAGGCAGGTGAGTAAATCACACATAATTGAAAAGCATCATTTTGCTCAACACCACCAAGTTCAATCTTCTCTAAAATTTATGACATATTTTCTTCTTACGGCTGGGCAACAAACCAAATGTCGGCGTAGATGTGGTTTTAAGGTGAATACATTAATATCATCAAATCAAGGAAACAGAGCCTGCAAAGTTTAATGAGGAGAACCAAACCTCCTGAAAGGCGTGTGCCATGCAAGCTCCTTGGCTGGGCTTGGAAATGATCTGATGGAGTCATCTGTGGCTGCTGCCTGTGCAGGATTTTTTCAATCTTTATTTGATTTATGTCGCTGACTTTGCAAGCAAGCAAAAGCCCAGGACTGAACACTTATCAGTTTTGATGGTGCTTTTCTGCTTTCCATAGCAAAATTATCTTAGGTACAAATGTGTGCACAAGATTTTATTGAACTTGAAGCAGACTGAGTTTGAAATAGGCTCCTGATTGATCCTGGAACAGGCTGGGCTTGGGATATTCCTGCATTCAGTGAGAAGTTCCCCTGAAACAAGAGGCTCCTGGCACTTTGAATGCTGTAAACAATTTTCACAACAGAACCTTATTTTGAATTCTCCTGCATAAAGCAAAATAAACATAACTCCAAAATAAATTTATTTCCTAGTACTGCCTGCGAGCACCAGGTATAGAAATCTTTTCCTGATGACCCTCATGTGTGTAAGAGGGAAGATTTATTGGAGAAAATTGGTTTAGGAATTTAGAACTGTAGACACTGAGAAGTGCTAGAGGTTTTAATATATCAAGCAAATGCTTTTCTTTCTCCATAGCAACTAACTGAATAACTGAAAATCAATGATTATACATGAATTCTAATATTACTAACAGTACTGTTCCAAGAAAAATGCATTTGTCAAGCTTCACCATGGAAAAAGTCTAGAAATAGCTTTTTGCTTTCATTCACTCTTTTATTTCATTCACTGATTTCATTCATTCTCCCCTTCTTCATAAAAAATGTGAATTTCAGTACAGTTTTAATGTTTCAGTGTACTTGGATGCCTTTTCACAATGCAGTGCATTTTATTTCCTAGTATGTGATTACAATGGACCAACTCTCACTGCTGCTGGATGCTGCTCAGATCATAAATAAGAAAAGGGATGGGCAGTAGACAAAGTCCTGATCATTTACATATTGGTAGAAAATGTAACACCCCTTGTTGTGGGCCCACAATAAATTCTGTGCCTACCTGCAGCATGAGGGACTGTTGTACTTAGGGAAAACTAAAAAACTCAAAAGTAAAGGTGGTGTTAAATTGTCCCTCAGAGGTAGTTTGAATCAATAGAAAATGTTGATTTAAAAGTCTTTTGAAGTCTTTTATGAGCATATGGTTCATGACAGCTTGTTTGGAAGTTCAGTCTGGTTAAGTTTCATAAAGCATCTTATGGAAGCATTACTTTAAAAATAAATTATCTTAATAATTAACTGTATGTTTTAGAGAGCACCAAATCATAATCAGTTTTCACAGCTTTATGTTTTGTGCAGATTAACATTAATTATTGAAGCTAGACACCAATTTTATTTTGTAGTTTCCAGCCTGACCTTAGACAATAATTAAATCTTTCTTTCCATAATTCATGTGATTAACTCTAAGGAATTTCAGCAGTGTGAGATCACTGCATCCCAAATACACAGGAAAATATTTTGTAATGTCTACCAGTGAGTAAATGATGCACCTCTAAGCTGTCCCCTGAACAATCTTGTCCCCATGGGCTTAATTAAAATGAGCCAGATCTCTGCACATGTGGCCATTTTTCAGAGTTTGGTTTTAGCCAGGGCAGTTCTACAATGTTGCTGCTCCCCCATATTTGAAATTCCAGGGCTCTCACCCCTCCTAGGCCCTAGACAGGATAATTTATATTATATTGATACAGGCTTCCAGATGCAAATAGTTCAGCAGGGTATATAAGGGCTTGTCCTTGAGAAAAATGGTGAATGTTACTGTGTTTATTCACCAAACTAAAATATTCTGCAATTATTTCTATTTTAGCATTGTGGTAGTCTGGCCATTGTCATCATTGGAAAGATGAAACCAAGAGCATTGGCCAGGAAATCTCAAGAGTAAGCTGTCTGTAAGGTAGAAATTCACAGTCTGATTCACAGGACGACCAAAACTGAGAAACAATCTGGTGATAAATAGATTTTGCAAGGTAACCGACCTTTCTTATCCATTTAGAAAAATCTTCAGGTTTTTCAGTTTTATTTTTAAGATCCAAGAGAGGTGGGAACACTTTCATATCTTAGCAGCTTGTGTGCAGGCTGTTTTGGAGGATATTTTGGCAATGTCAAGCAAGCCACATGCTTTAGTTCCTGGGAAGTGTTGAGGGACTGGGGTAGATGGACCAACTCGATGAAACTGGGGCATCTGGCACAGGAATAATGGTCTCTCATGTCAAAACACACTATTGTGTGATGTGTTTTGAAGCAGCTGTTGTTTCTAATTCCTACCCAAGCCTTGATTACTCAAAACTGAAAAGGAAAGCTCATACAGAAAAGGTTTCAGATACAACCAGATCAGTTGTAATTTCAGAGGAAATATACTAAGAATAAAGAGAGCACCCTGAAGAGAAAATAAATCAACAAAACCTCATATGGAATGGCCTGAGAGAGGTGGTGTGAGTGCCACTGGTTACTTCATATCAGATTTCTGAAGGAACTGGCAGCTGGAGCTTCAGGTCCAGCACTTCTAATGAAGCAATGAGAAGACGGGGAAGAAAAATGGGTTAATAAATACTAATGGAGAAGTCTAAGTACTGATCAAGGATCATCCACAGATGTTCTGGGCAACATGATCCTCTTCTCACCACCCTCATTGTAAAGATACTTCCTTAAGTCCATGTTCAGTTTAAAATTCTCTCCCCTCATCCTGTCGCTGCAGGTCTTTGTCAAAAAGTCTCCCTCTGTATTTTTACAAAATTTCAATAATCTTAAAAACCGAGTGCCATAAATGAGATGAATGAAATGTAGTCCAAAAAAGTGTTGGTCTATTCTGAGACAAGTAACACGGAAATCTGCTACAAGTTCAGCTGTCTGAAGTGGTTGGGAATTATTTAATTAGGTGTTACTCTGAGCTACCAGAGTAATTCAGCTGTGAGGAAAGGTGTATGCGACATTTGTTCAAACTTTTAATGAAACTTCTTACCAGAAGAGCTCAAATCAAACCAGAACAGTAAAATGTAAAGTTTTGGAGGTGATCTAGGAATCAAGGTTATTAGCAGGTTTATACTATAAAGATTTACTGAATGAAATTTGATCAATTCTCCAAAGCCGAGAAAATCAGGCGAGTTCTGTGTTCACTACTTAGAACATCTACAGTCTGCTTGCTTTGAGTTGCAGCATCTCTGAGATGCATTTTTTTAATTAGCAAAATCAAAAGTTGACTGTTCTCCAGGAATCCATCAGAGAACCAGGAGAGCAGAAAAATTGCTGAAGTAGGGCAACTTTTGGCATAGGAGCATAGATGGTTTTCAGCACAATGTTAAGGGATTTAGAATAAGTGGAAATACTGGTGGAGAAATACCAAAAAATGTTGTTTAATCAGATACCAAAAAGAGAAAAAGAAACAGGACATTGTGGAAGAAGGAAAATTAATTCATTCAAGTTTGATAAGGCACATGTCATAATACCTTTGATGCCTAATACCTTTTTTTGTGTTGAGTAAATGACTATGTTCAGTACTTAATTTACAAAACCATTATATTTTTAAAGGAAAAAGAAAAAAAAAAAAAGAGCAGCCTTGCCTTATTTACTTCTTTATAGGTGTATTCCTTACGATATTTCAGTTAAGCCATAACAAGTGATTGAGAAACACCATAATGATGATAAATTGTCATGCAGTTATGCAAGGTACTTCATTTTCTAGGTATTGTTAGAAGTAAATTGGATAATAGATTAAATGAACATCCAAATTAAAAAAAATGAAAAGCTACTGTAATAATTATGACAATGGGTTACATGTTCAAAAAGAACTGTGTGAAGATAATTATGAGGAAGAAGATTGAAAAGACGAAAAGCTGTCTTGTAAGGTAGTTGGTGAAAAACTATCAATGAATCTGCAGGGAAATAGATTTCTATTACTTTGATGAACACAGAAAATACCATTTGAATAAAAATTCAGAAAAAAAATGTTCCAGCTTGTGGACAGCTTAAAAAAATGGAAATTAGATTAGAAGATGTGTGTATTAACAAGAGAAGCAAGAAAAATTCTTTGATCAGGCAAGATTTTAATTGCCCGACAATTAAACGAATTGTACAATTAAGTGTGTAGAGAATGAGAAATGGAAAAATATGCTAATTATAGAGGAGGACTACTCTGAATAGTAGGACAGGTAAGACAGTAAAGTCTGTCCTACCTGTGTAGGTTTTATGTGAGACTGATGTGGGGCAATAAACAGGAGGGGAGGCCTCAGTCCTGAGGCTGACACTCCCCAGCTATTGTTTTATTTCATTTGCAAAGTACAATGCACATGCTTGGAACTGAAAGCCAAGAATGCTGTAAATGAAAGCAGTTGTCTCACTGGCCATGCTGTGCTTGGGATCAGGCCTTTTTTCACCAAGAAAATTTGTCGTTTGTCTGGACTATGATGTCTTCTCAATTGAAGTGCTCATGTATTTCTGCTGTAGTTTGAAGTTTGTATTTAATCAGGATAAATTGAATATTTCCCTTTTATTTTGTTATGCTAAAAACAAATTTTCCAAGTATTTCCACGAGTTCTTCCCCCACCTCATGTATTTTGACTCATTGGTTAAAGCCAGAGCATCATTCCATCAGCAATTCTCCTGATGTTTTGAGGGAAGTCGGCTTCATTTTCATTGTTCATTCTGAAGTAGTCCTTTACTTCATCAAGGAAGCAGAAGTGAATTAAGAACTGCAAAGACCATAAATCCGGCTCAATAAGCCTTGTAATTCTGAAATTAATGGCTTCCAACTGTCAAAACCTCAGCAGTACAAACAGAGACCAGAGCAGACAGATTTGTATGAAGAAACATATGCTTTGACTGAAGTGCTCTCTTTCATGTCCTCTCATTTTCTCCTTTTCAGTCTCTCTCAATTTGATATCTAGCTATTTTTTAGCAAGTGAAATTTTTTTCCCTCCATTTGGTGAATTTTCATAGCCTATTGCATCTCCCCATTGTTCCTTTCAGTAAAACAATATCAGAACTAGATATTACTTTGTTTTTTTATTTTCTATCCCAGACCTTTGGATTAAGAATCTTAATAAATGTAATTAAAACAATACAACTTAATTTCACTTGGTTGTTTTGAATCAATAATTGATTTGATTTTACAAAGAAGCCAGGGAAACAGAAAATCTTTTCTGAGCTGTAATTCTGTGTATTTATTCATAATGTATACTCAGTAGGGAACTTGGACTTTTTATTTAATGTCTGTTTCCCTACTAAGCAGAAATTCAGAGTCACTTTAGTAACATTTCTCATTACCTGTGGATACATTAGAAAAAGTTACAGAAAGAGAAAAGACATTTTTTCCATCTCAGAATATAAAAGGCAAACTGAGCAAATGCATTCTGTAGGATGACTTTGTGCAAAAGGGCTTTTGTCAAATGATACTCAAGTTGATTTTTATTACTCATTACATTTTTCATAGTATCATATGAAGTTGTGGCTCAATAATACTAGACACGTACAGAGCTGTTACAGAATTTCTATATCAAGGCCAGACACATGGGATGAAATAAGGAAGAGTCAATTAAAATGTTAGTAGGATATGGAAAAGGGAAAATGTCTCGGCAGCATTTGGAATTACTCAGAGAAGTAATTGGTTGCCTCATGTGAAAACTTCAGGAAAGAAAAAAAGGCAGCAGGAGCGATCCTCAATAATTAAAAGAAGCGTCAAAGGATAATTACATTTCTGTGCTTTGATAAAGAGTCAACTGTCAGTTTTCTGAGTGAAAGATGGGGTTGAGTTGTTCAAGTCAAAGGAAAAACCCAGGTATTAAAAGTGTTGGAGGTCGTAAATCAGAAACTTCAGAGCAGAAGCAGTTGCCAGCAGCCTCGGATGGCTCTGGTGGGAAGCCTTCCATCAGTGCTCCCAGCTGTGAGAGCATTTAGTAAATTTGTTTTAGCAGGACATGAAGCCTCAGAGCTGGTTTGAAGCTGCTCACAAGCTGCAGACTTCAGCTGGAGACCTGCTGGGGTGCAATCAGCAGCCCAGACCTGGCAGGGCTTCTTGGCTGGGGCTTGGCCTTAGAGCTCAGGCTGAGTAAAACACAACTTTGCACCTCTATGTTGGGCCACTTGGACCCTTTCTCTGAAATGAGCCATATTTAACCTCCTTCAGTAATTGAGGTGCTGCCTTGGGAAAGCTGACCTGAAACAGAGACTGGACAGAGCTGGAGTATAAAGCAGGTATTTATTGAAAGGCCTCCAGGATCCAACTTGGGCAGGACAAAAGCCTGACCAGGGCTCTACACCCAGGGTGGACTAAGACTGGTCAGAAAATGGCTCACTGATCATGATATCTGACATTTTTATAAGTTTTGGTCCATTTGCATATGGAGTTTAATTGTTCAGTTACAGCTTCAGATTGTGAGATCTCATCCTTCTTGTTTTCTCTCTTCAGTCCACCACTGTTTGTACTTTTGGGCTTGAAAGTTGTACTCATTGTCCTTGGTCGTCAGTAGGAAAAGGATTTGTTTTGTCTACCTACTCTGTGAAGAGATCTTACTAGCACTTCATATGAGGCTCAGAACTGCACCCATAGGCAGCACAGAATCTGAAAATATAAAAGCTAAGGCTTAAGGCATCAGAGGCCCAGGAATAAATCCCCCAAAACAAGAGCTGACCCAAACAGGGATGGGTGTCCACACTGTCCTGGCCACTGAGCTCCTTCATGGTGCTTAACTCCTAACAACTGCATCACCTCTCTTTCCCCATACATGCTTCACTTCCAGGAAGAAAACATCCAGGTTTGTCTCACTAACCAAATAGCCAAAAAGCAGTTGTGAAGCACAGAAAGTAAAAATGAGTGAGAGATGCAGCCTCAGGTCTGAGACTGGGATGGAAATAAGGTCAGTGAGCAGCTGTCAGTTGGAGCAAACAACCTGAACTTCTGTCTGTACGAATCAAAATGACCTCTTCTGTTTTCCTAGTAACTATAATTTTGTATGTATTTTTGCTGGATCAACGAGTGAGTTTTTGAACATCTGTTCCTAATGAAGGTATTAATCAGCAATGCGCTCACCATTCGCTTATTATCAACTGTTTTTGTTAAACATTTCAGCTGTGTTTGAAGGAGATGATTTCTGCTCATGGGTACTTACTAGATTGTGCTTTGTCTGCATATTGCTTTAAATTAATCTCATAACATGAAATATACATCTTCATGTTATTTAATTCAGTAGACTGCAGAAGGTGTCTCAATATAATTTTGTTTGGAGAGCCTTTTGTAAACTTATTGAGCTCTGTCTAAGATCCTTGCTGCAAATAGGAATTTCAAGATTAAATTTATTTGTGACTCATTTCCAGCTCTTTTGTTCTCATGTCAATATTGTTCTTTAGTTTAAATAGCTTTTCTCAGTCTCTGATGTTTGCCTTTTATCACTCTTGCTCTTTCTTTTGTGCATCTTGAGACAGCAGTCAGGACTAACTCTCCCAGTCTCCTTGAGAGCAGAGAGGTTTTGTGGTCTTTTTTGGTGGTTTTTGTTTTGTTTTGTTTTGGGTTTTTGTTTGTTTGTTTTTGTTTGTTTTTGTTTGTTTTTATTTATTTTTAATTTTTTTTTTTTTTATTATTTTTTTATTTCTTACTCCACAATTATCTTGGTAGCCTTTGTCTGTGTCTGGCGTAAAATGTGTTTTTTGTTTTCTTAGATCTGCTTGACAAGCTTGGATCTTCAGTAGCATCATTCCTGACATGGATCCTAATGATCCACCTTAAAGTGAATCTGTGCTATCACTTCCAAGGCTCTCTGTTGTCCTTCATTAATCACCACGTTATGGTGAATTTTTAGTATTTCACAGAACATGATGTAAGCTGTTGAAACCAGCATTGCCTGTCTGACAAGCAGGAGTTTGAAACAGGCAATGATGGAGTAAATCCAGCTTGTTAAACCTTCTGGCTCATACCAAAGTTTATGAATTAAGACCAGTGTGAGAGTTGTTGGTGCCTGGCTACAACACAGTGTTTGACTGGTTGCTGCTGTGTCTCTCTAGTGTGTATCTCTAGTAGGATCTTGAATGTTTAGGATGGATAATAATGTAGTCACTTTGATTAAATACAGAATAATTAAAACACCAAAATCATTAGAAGTTAATTTTGACTAAATTTCAAGTTTCAGGTATTGAGCACCATGACTGATAGTGTTCTAAAGCAGTATCAGCCTTACAGGCTGGGAATTTAACAGTTGTTAGCAACCTCAGATATGCAAATGAACTTCAAGTTTATTTTAGTTTTCATTACACAATACCTGCATTTTGGGGAAAGTTGTAGTGCAGTTGTTTGGAGTCAGCAATACTCAGAAATCCCTATGGAACTAATAGATGCTGCACAAAGGTAAAAAACATTCTGGATTGACACAAGACAGAATGGGAAAGAGGCAATACAGGATTGTTTGCTTGTGAGGAATTGTTTTGGCTTTGTGGCTGTCACAGTACGTGGTTTTGTTCCTCTGAGAATGCTGTGCATGAATCAGACAAGTTAAAATGGGCAGAAGGGAGCAGGGCTGTGACATGAAGTGATACACATCTGATAGGGGAGGCAGCTCGTAATAGAGGTTGGAGATGATAATCTGGAAGCTGTTCTTCAAAAGGCACGGTGGCAGACAATGAAACTCTTCTGTTATTTTGAGAGAGTAAAAAAAAATCCAGCTACTTGTTCATCATGCAGAATTAACCTTCACAAACCCTTCTGTTAGTGTAATAAATCATTTCTCAGGCTATGTATTGAGTGAAATTACCAACAGCTCTGACATACGGTATGGCATCATTCTTAATCCTTCTTGTTCTCCTTTAAAGTATCTTTTGTATTCCTCTGGTGCTGGCAACTTGGTAATAATCCAGTCATTTTACCTAATTTATGTAAAATACCACAGATGGCATTTACCTCTGTCATTCAACTGGAGTTTCAGACTGTGGAGCTGTTTGTTTGCCAAAGTGCCATATAATCAACAAACCTTAAGTTAGGTTGGATATTTTGATGGTATGAACTCAGCAGAAAATTGTTACATGTCTAAATTTAAAGGTGAAGGGACCAAAAAATTGCTGAAAACCAAAGATGTCATTTAGCCCCAGGAACTACATTTTATTTAGATTTAGTGGCCTGTAGATTCTAAAACATTGCTCCTTTGGACTTTTCAAGCAGGTTGGCTGTGTCACAGTTATCTCACATTATAGTTTACTCCTTTTATTTGAACCTCACTGTGTTCTGTATGGATTGTGGACATTTCTCAGTGGCACAGATTTCAAATGTGGCCCTTGACTGTTCAGTTACTGTCTTTATTCCCAGAAGTTCATGCTAAGAGCATTCATACTGACTCCCAGTGTACCATTAGGTGATACTGTTGGATAGTACTCTTTATGCATAAACTTGAAGTATTTAAGTTTTTGAACCGCCTTTGAGAAGATATTTTAAACAGAAACAATATAGTGATGACTCCTGTGCCTTTACAGACATGCAAAAATCCAGAGAGGCTGTGTGAAGGGGTTTTCTGAGATAAGACTGATGAAACAGGAGGTACATTTGCAGCTTCAAATATTTCCAGTGCTAAGGTTTCCACTGGCCCTGAGCATTTCACTAGAAATTAAAATTTTACTATGTATTTGGTAATTAATAGCACATTACACCTACCTTTATAAGCAGCGATTATCCAGGCTTTAATTTTATTTTTTCATATTCTGATGGCAAACTGAGTTTATTAATGTTTGCAAACACTGGAATAAATACAAGTAAATATTTTACTCTGTAAAATTTCACTTGTATGTGATAATTTCTAGGGGAAATGTCATTGGAGATTCCTTCTGTTTTGAAACAGGGAAATCCATCCAAGACACCTTGCTATTCATTAGGTATCTCACTCATGCTCCATTACAAATAATAAATTATACAATGGGAAGACTCATCATTGTTAGTGAAATTTGAATATCAGCAATTGAGTTAATAGATACAAATAAAAAATGAGTTATAATCAGCATAAAATGTCTTGAAACTTTTGAAAACTGTATAATGAAAATCAGGATTGGATACCTCTGCTGAAGGTTTTTTTTTTTTATCCTAAAAATGAAAGTTTCCAGGATCTACCTGGAGAGCTGTTTCCTGATTTTTCCATTCCCATGTTCCATTCAAACTAAGTGTAATTGCCAAGACTAGAGGACATCTACTTTCTTCACCCTTGAAAATGAATGGTTTTTGAATGTACAGATAAATTCATTCTGTAAGATCCTTAAGATGTCAGAAATGGCTGCAGGCTTCTTTCTTTCAGCTCCTGTTAACAGAGAAACCTCATTATGATGTTTTTATATACATATATAATTATATGTGTATATATTTATATAAAAAAATCATCCAATCAAGGCATTATAAACAGATTCACACAAAACCCCAGCTGAGATCCCCTCCCCATTTTTGGGGTTGAATATCTTAGACCTTTGTGGGAGATCCTGGGAAGTCAGAAGGATGGTGCTCTCAGTAGAAATGCATTGTTCTTTCTCCTCAGCCCCCATCCTCTCCTTTTTTGTCTCCTGTATCTGGAGGTTTCTCACTGAAGAGAAATGATGTTTGTGATTTGGAAGAAGTGTGGATTAAAATATTGTAGGCGCTGTTGGATGCCTGAAAGCACCAACGACACGAGGAAATTTATACTTTACTCTGCTAATTGTTGAAAAATATGAGGCCTTGATTGGTATGCAATTAGAAGTGTAACATTCTGTTAAACATATCACACAGCATATGGCATGTTAGCAGCAAATCCTCTAATTTAAAATGAAAAAAAAAGTATGCAGTTCTGCATATTAGCAATTTTTGCAGGCAATCAAAATTTGCCATTTGTCTAAATGTCAGAGGGGGAAAAGCCATCCTTAGTTATTTTGGTAATCTAAATTTGGTTTATGTTTGATAAAATTTCTGTTCTCTAACAGTAAACAAATATAAAAGAGGAAAACCCAGAATATAGTTAAATATGTCATTACTTTCAACTACTCATATCTGTGGCTTTTAGTAAAAAAAAAAAAAAAATAAAAAGTGAATAACATTACAACATCTGCTTTAGTTCAAACAAATTAAAAGTAGTGAAGTCAGACCATATTTGCAGAACCTCAAAGGGAAAAAAAAAAAATCAAAGACCTATGGGTGGAATTCATTGATGGGCAATCAGATGATGCACTGGTTTGTCAATTAAAAATATAGAATGGCTCCACTGACAGATGTTCCTGTCCTTAAGAACCTCAGAAGGCTTGACACTCAGTATATATCTACCAATCACCTTTTATCTGGTGGATGTTTTGGGATAAGATGTTCACTTACATATGGAAGTGCTCCAAGAAATAACCTTTTGTTTGAGGCTGAAGTCTTGCTTGTATGGGCCTGGGAGTGGCCAGTGCTTAGAGCATGCAGCAGCCAATTTGTGAGGTTCATTTAAGCACTGCTGGTTGTTGGCTGCTGTGGCTCATGAAGTGGTGGCTCTGTAAGCCAGGCTAAGATGGGAGCAAGGAAACTGCACCTGGGAGTGGAATAGATTCCTGTTGCCAGTGGATATCAAAGTTACTGCATATCTTCAAACACAATCAGTCTCAGAGGGGTTGAATTTCTTTGGCTGATTGCACATTTGCCACCATTTGTACCAGTGAAGTTTAAAAATCTCTGCATCCTTTAGACATGTTTCTGTTAACAGAGGATTCAACAAGATTGTCTTCTAATATTTCTAGATGGTCCATTTATCTCACATTTGGCAAGTAGTGTTTACATTTTTCCTTGAGGTTTTGGACTTCCTGGTCAGTCTTTCACTGTTGCCATGTTGGGATAACTCATCACTTTAAAAATGTGCCTTATTTCTGCTTTAATTTCATTTTGTCTCTGGTCTTCTTCCTATGGCTGTGTATTTGTGAGACATCACTAATGGTGTATTTGCCACTGTATCTAAAAGTAACCCCCCTAATTCTGGCTTTATTAAGTATTTACCCTGATGTGGGAAGTGGGATTCCCATTCTACTGCTCATCTTGCTGTCCCTGGCTTTGTCACCCTCCTACTTCAGCTCCCAAATGTGACTCCTGCTGCAGCACAGACGAGCCACAGCCCAGCCCTGGGAGGATTTGTGTCCCTGTCTGAAGCCAGGCAGGAATGGGAATTTTTCTGCTCTAGCAGAGAACTGATCATTTGTTATGCTCAAGCACTGACATCAGTTTTGTTGTGGCTTTGTGCTCCATTTTGACATTACATTATACAGTCAATTTGGCATCGAACTGGAGAAAATGAGAATAGTAGGAAGCTGATTCCTCAAACTATTAATTTTGTATCAAAATCAGCCCTCCAAAACGTTGTGTGGAAGGAGGGAGGGGGTTCTTTTCATTCTGTTTTACTCACCAAATTACGCAGTTACTTCATAAACCTTAAAATCAAGTAAATTTAAAATCAGCTTGTGCTACAAACCCTGAGGTTTGGTATCGGCTGTTCCTGTTGTGTTTTGTAGTCACTAATCCTTTTAATGAAGAGCTTTTAGCAATGAGGAGATTCTATTTATAGTAAAGCCATTAGAGCATAAAGCTCCTCATTGCTATTCTGCAGCATGGAGCTGTAATGTTTGTCAGTGGAGAAAAGCTATTTTTAGGTGCAGCATTGAAAACCAAGGCTGAAAGGTCAAGATTCCTCGGGGGGATATGTTCTGCTACATCAGTGCTATCACACAGCTGCTGTTTACTCTCTTATCGTGCCTCAGTAATAAGAAGATATTTTTATTGTGACACCAAAGGTATAAAGCATCAAAAGGATTTTGTGCATGGAATGAATGCTCAGGGAGTGATGTATCCAATCACATTAAATGTTCTGCTTCTTAGGAGAATGATTTTATTTTCCCAAAGACTGTCTCAATTCCCATTCTTCAAAAGATTCATTCTAGGAAAGTTAGGTTTTAAATTTTTTTTAAAATTATTATTATTATTATTATTATTATTATTATTATTATTATTATTATTAAAAGAGGTGAGACCTAATGTGGGCAAAAGACAATCTGCTGAAATAGTGAAGGATTTCAGGCACACACTTTTCTGCCTGTCATCTACACCATTCATTTTCTTAGCAGTGCAGTGCATGAACGGGAGAGATAAAATCAGTGTGGAGTTTGCCAAAGGAAAAAGAGGCTGGACATTTCTGTTGGTAATTTGAGGAGCAGAATTGTGGGTGGTGGGTGATTATATCTGGCACAGGACAGCTTGCAGCACCCTGGGTAGGTACTCGGTGAGCACAAAAAGATCACGTGGTCCTATTGAAACAAGATATGATAGATGATATGTGAAAGGGAGAAGGGAGAAAGGAGAAGAGGAGGGAAAAAAGGATAATTATAGGAATACAAGTCTGCATATATTAGCTGAGTCTACAACGTGGAGGCTTCAGAGGGTTTTCTAATATCTTTATATAAAAATCAGGAGGAAAAGAGATTAAGTGCCACATTGAGAAAATTAGGGTTGTATGATCAAAGGGAAGGCAGAGAAGAAATGGCCTGTTGACAGATGGCTTATAAAAATGAAAAGATTTTTTTCTGAGGATAGGAGTTTGGAGTTTTGTGCTGCTTGGGGAGACACAGGCACTGTCATCATACTTTAATAATAATAAGCTGCTATGTAACCCTTTTTATTCACCAAACGTAGCATAGGAAAAGTATGAATACAATAATACACTGATAGGTACACTTTCTTCTCAGGGTATAATGAAATTAATTGTACTTCTCTGAGAATTTATTCAAGGTCTTGCTGCTGAAGGTTCCTATCTTCTGACACATGGAGTCCATTATCCCATACCTTTTAAAATAGTTTCTTTCATATCAGGAAATTATTTTAATTCTGCTCTTTCTGCATTCCCAAACCAGTTTTTAACGCCCATCTTTCCCAAGTGCTCTGTATATGCAGTATTTGGCTAAATCCATGTGGTTATAACTGATAAATTGTTCCCTCTGCCAGGCAGCAGCACAGAGTTGAGCACACATTAACAGGCAGCTCCTCTCATCAGTACATAAATGAACCAAAAAATTGAAGGATGGTCAAAAAAGAACTGGGGAAACTGAAGAGATCTCAATTCTACAATTATTTCCTTTCATAATTGAATGAGATTTAGGTAAATGGGCACTGGCTGAAGGGAAAGACAGAGGAAGAAGGATATGTCTTTGTGAAAAGACAAGGCAGTAATGGGTTGTTCCTATCAAAACTGCCAGATGTTGCTTAGTCACATTCTCTCTCATCTCTCACTCTTATGTGAAAGAAACTCAGGTGTTTCTGGCTGTGTCACTTCATGGCACAGTGACTCAATTCAACTCACTGAAGCAGCAGGAAAAAAACCAAAACCAAACAAGAAAAAAAATAATATTTTCTGGTTTTGGGTGGGATCAGGCTGGGAGGTTGAGTCAGTGTGTCCTGCACCCCCCAGGGTGGGCACAGAGGAGGGCAGGAGACAGCTCTTAAATCTGCTTTACCATCATGTGAGACAGGAGCCAGTCAGAGGAGCAGGGACAATAGGTGGAGAGAGGCTCATTTGGCCTGCAAAAGGAATCAGCAGAGAATGTGATAAAAAATGACAGAAACTCATAATCCATGACCTTAACTGCAGATTAATAAATTATTTCTTTATGGCTTTCACATCTGTTACGGCTTCATATGTTTGTAGCTTTCACAGCCCAGGTGTTTGTGGGGAAAGTAAGTTCTAGGTCACAGACTAGTGACCTAGAATAAAATAAAGTAGTGTTTATTTTGTGAAAATGCATATGATTTTGCTGCTCTAGCTGCTAGAATATTGCTGTATGTGAGGTTTCCTTCACCTCCCTAGTTAATCTTGATGCTTTTCATACTCATTAGTCCTGAGCAATCCCATGTTTGCATTCTGTCTTGCTTAGATTATTTCACTCCTGTTAAGGCCTAGGCTGGCTGTAATTACATTAGTGGTTTTGTCTTTGTTGAAATTTTACAATCACTATGACATCCTTTTCTTTTTCCCCTATAGTTGCTATTTTTACAGTTATCTGTTCACGTACCATCCAATTTGTTTTATTAGACAAACATTTCTGAGACAAAGGGATTTTTTAATTGGTGGGTTTTTTTTGTTTTAATTTGGTTTTGGGTTTTGGTTTTGGGCGTGGTTTTTTTTGGTTTTGGTTTGGGGTGTGGTGGGTTTTTTTTTTTTGTTTTTTTTNCCATTGGTGGTTTTGGTAAGTAAAACTAAAAAAGGTCTTTCGGAGTCCAGTGGGTGACTGCTCCTGCTTGGTTGTGCCTCGGCCTGAAACTGAAGACTGGTAAATTTGGTATCTGTTGACATTCAAATTTGCTGTAAAATTGTAAAATTCTGTGCAAGTCAGTTGCTAAAACACTTTGTAATCATTAAATTCTCCCCTGAATTTCTTTCTTGTGGAGAGGTAGGTTAAAAATAATCACAGAGTAAAGACAATCCAGCTTGTATTGACCTAAGTCAATGGACATGCAGCAGTTGACAGTTCTATTTTACTGGTTTCACATTTTAAGTACATAGTTTTTGTGAGAGAGTGGAAATGTCAAAGCTGTGTCTGTAGTGAAGACAAGAATACTTGCCTATAATTACTGTTCTCTTAATGATTTTCTTTTTCTGAGGGAGGTTTTATCTGTTCTCCTTTCTGCTTCATCTGAGACTTGTATGCTCTTGTCTTCATTTGTTTGTTAACCAAGGGGAATTTTTATCTTCTTACTGTTATGTTTTGAGATTTATGCAATTGCCTCTAATTTGGAACTTGGCAAACCTTATGAAATATGGAAACGATATAGTTCTGACCTAGTTCTGACCTCATATACCTACGTTGCATCTTGCAGCGATGCTCTTTGCATGTTTGATGGCCCTGCAAGTCCCTTTATTTGCAGTTTGTCATCACAAAATGGATTTGGCTCCTGGTTGCTCTGTAAAAGGATTAACAATTCCTGACACAGCTGAAGTTCCAGTTTAGGCTTCTCAGTTTAAATCTCATCGCGACATCTGAAATATCAAGGATTGTTGTTAGAGACAGACTGAGTTGTTTTGGGAGGTGTGGGGAGACCAGGGCAAAGCTGTGTATGTACATCCGAGGGTGTCATCTTTTCAGCTGCACTTTTTTGGCTGTTACAGAGCAGTGTCTGGAGAGTTCAGTTCATCTACTTGAGTTAATCTGTGACTTCAGTTTATTGTATATACCCAGCCTATGCTGTAGATCCAGTTCAAATTAAAACAAAGTGCAAGGTCTTGGCACTTCACTCCCATCTGAAGCAGCAGTTGTTTGATGGTGGCAATGTTGGGAACACTTTTGCAAATAAGACTGCGGGCAGTGGTTAACATTTTAATTGCCCTGTCCTTTAAAATTGCTCATTTTGGGAGTCTTGTCAATGCTAATGCTGTCTCCCTCATGCAAAGCCAGGATGACTTGTGATTCCAGTCCTATTTGTTAAGTGAATGCATTTCATTTGCAGCTAATGACTTGCTGCTGGTGGATGGTGAGTGTAAGTGCTAATGTGTTTTATTGTCTGTTTAAGGCTCTCATGAATCTTTGGAAGAGTCTTAAGATGCATTTTTGCTCTGGTTTCCTGCTTGTGGTTGGGTGTCATTCAAGATTTGTAAGGAATTAAGAGCTGTAAGGTTGTCTTGTCTGATTGCATCTCTTGCTATGTGGCATTTCAACATTTGGGATCCAATGCAATTCACATTGACAAAATCTAAATTGGGAAACTTAAAGGAAAAAACATTCTGGAAATGAACTTCGTTGTCCCTGTTGTCAATTAAATGAGCAAGTCTCGGTGTAAAATCTTCCTCTTTGTTCAAGATTCTCGCCTGTGTGCTGCTGACATGCTGGAAAGGCAGATGAGATGTGATAAAAGGTACTGTTACTATTGCCTGCCCACATATGTAATTTGTTTGCTGCATAAATACACCTACAGGCTTGTTCCATACAGAGGCCTAAGTAGCTACATAGAAACACGTACTGATTTTGTTAATTCACAGAATTCTATGTAATGTTCAAGGCAAATATAGGCAAATAAGCCAAGACTTCATTAGGGAAAACTGTGTTTCTGCCAAGTTGTATTTCTGTAGGTGAAAAAAAAAATTCCTTCCAAAACGTTCCTTGATGCTTCTGAGGGGAATACCTGTGACTTCTAACATTATGAATCTGGTCCTAGGTACTAAAAGTTGAACATTAAAGGATAATTTTGCCTTTTCACTCAGTAACAGGTTTTTAAAAACGTGGAGAGTGTTGGTATGGTGTGGGAGAGCAAAGCCTGTGTTGATGTTTAATTTGGACCTCATGCTTTGCATCTAACAACAAAGTGAAATATGAGCTAGAAACATGAAACATAACTCTGAACAAAAAACATCTTTGATAGGTCAAGTGTCTAACTAGTTCCTCCCTCCAAAAAATAAAAGTTTTAAAATTCTCCTGTGGAACTGCTGGAACTCCTCTTTCATACTGTGCCTGTCATTATCAGTCTTTGCAACTGCATCGCTGACCAAGGCTCCAGTGGAATTCTAATAAAATAAATGAGCAAGTCTGTTTACCAGCAGAAGCAAATTCTATCTTCTCTGTTTTATCTGGTTGCTTTCCTGAGGTCCTTCTCCCACACCAGCTTTCCAATTCAGCTTGTTGGAGATGCTCTACAGCATCTCCATCATTTTTCTGAGCTTGTGTGATTCACCTGAGCTGACAGAGCTCAAGTCTTGCTGTTCCCATTCTCTCAGGATTCGTGGGATGATGTGGAAGATCTCATCCCTTCTGGCTCCAGATTAAAAGTCCTGGAATAATCAAATGGGTATTTTTCTCTGAGGGCAGGATGAAGTTCTGACTTTCTTCTTCTGGCCAACATTATGTTTATAAGACTGGAAGCTCTCTTGGGAAGACTTAAAAAAAAGTATTGAAGAACTTGATATTGAAGAATGGTGTAATTCTAGGTAAAAAGTTTGTTGCAGCTTCTAAATTGTCCAGCTGCACTGGTATGGGAAGACAGTTGTTTTCCCCCTGTTACTTACCTCTTGTTGATTTATGATGCTGTTTTTCTGAGAACACCAAGATGTTTTTTATCATCAGTGAACGAATCATATCCCTGTGAGAAGCATAATGTGCATATTACATATAGACAGGCTGAGAAAAGATCATTACTTTGCCTCAGGCTACGAAATAAGACAGTAATATAGTGGGAAGCTCAGTCTTGCAGCCTCCTGGTTTAACCAGTGAATGACTCATTATACTGGCTGAAAAAGCACTAGGAAGTGAATGGTGGTGAATAAAGCTTAGGAAATGATTGGTCAGAACAGAGTGTCCTGTTCAGGGTTTTTAATAACCCAGGATTTTCACACCCATTTTGAGATTAAACAAAAACTACGTGTCTGTATTTTGCTTCTGGCAACATCCCTGATTAATAAGCAAAGCAAATGTTTTTTTTGCACTGACTTGCTGTCAGTATCTATAGTTCAGTGCTTAAGACCAGTCCTTTCAGTTGTGGTTTGGCTTTTTGGCAGATCTTATTTTGTTGTTCCATTGGCCTGTCACTGGCTTGGCAGTGAGATGATGGCATTAGGCTTCTGTCCTTCTGACTGAGAGGACTTCTAAATATCCCCCTCAGCATCGCAGCAATATTTATTTCCAGAGACCTTCCTGATCTTGGAATTGCAAGAAGCCACCTCTAGGAAGAGGTATTATTTTTAATTGCAGATAGAGGATCCACAAATCTGTGCTCAGTTTATTCCAAGTCCATTATTGTATCTCAGAGGAACTTCAGACGGGATTTCAAATTCCCTGTTTCTTCCTGACTCTGCTGCTTTCCTTTTCCTTCCTCAAGTGTAGTTTGAGGAGGATTTTTTTATTGACCTAAGATGAGGGCTGCTGTAGAATGTGGGGTTCCCCATTGCTACAGGCTGGTACAGTCTTTGTGCATCCCCCACTTGCCAGCTGTGTACTGGGTTTTGGCTCTGGTGTTTGGATCGCTGCCGGGTAAGTCCAATAAAGGAGTCGATCTCTCTGGAAACAGTTTTCACCCATCATTGCCAATTCTTCCTCCAGATTGTTTCCTCAATTACTTTGTGTATTTTTACTACCTGATTTGTGGCAAATTGTCTGTACTGATTTACCAGACCAGTCCAACAGAAGACAAACCCAGCGAGAAATGCCAGTAATTTTCTATGGCATCAGTGACTGGAAAGGCTGGAGTGGTGATTGCCTTGATTGCTTTGAGAATTGCAGACTCAGATCCTCTGTTCCCAAAAAGAGGCAGGAAATAGACTGCTAAGGACATGGAATTTCCTTCATTCCTATCCCAACCCTTCTTTATGTGATCCTCATTAAAACTGTGTTTTATGATCGGTGCCTGTGTCTCTGGGCTTCAGTATGCCAACCTCAACACCTTCCCGTGCTGGAGTAATTTATAACCCAGGGTTCTTTCTGTGCACAGGAAACCCCACTGCAGAATATCCTTTGGTCTATGTGCTTTTTCAGCTGGATATTTTGAAATACAAAGCTCTTAAGAGCTGACTGTTCAGTTCTAACCAGAATTTGCGAGTTATCTGAGGGTTTTGTTTTCCTCTGGAGTAGTATGACTAAGCACGAGAAGGGGAAACAGATGAATCATCACTGAAAACAAACAAATAATGACTTAATAATCACAAATCTGAGAAAGCAGTATTAATTATTCACAGAGGGTGATTTATCTTAAAACATACTGTTAGACTGGCAGCTTGAAATAAAGACAGATGTTTCTGCTTTGTCCCAGAGGGTTGGAAATACAGAATTGGAGTTAAATTTGATACCCACATAATGATGTGGGAGTTTATGGAGGTTTGTAGAGTTGTTATTTGTGTATGAAGTTTGCTTTGAACCACAGATGGAAACACTTTATTTAGTATCTATACTGTCTCTAGTTTCCTGGAGTTGTAGAATCATAGAATCATAGACTCATAGAATGATTTAGCTTGGATGGGACTTCAAAACTCATCTCATTCCACCCTCCTGCCATGGGCAGGGACCTCTTCCACTGGACCAGGTTGCTCCAAGCCCTGACCGATTTGGCCTTGAACACTTCCAGGGATGGGGCAGCCACAGCTTCTCTGGGCAACCTGTGCCAGGGCCTCAGCACTCTCACAGTAAAGAATTTCTTCCTAAAATCTAATCTAAATCTTCTTCTCTGTGTTGTGTAGAGACTGCACCATAACGTCTTTCATTTAACACTCTCACTGCATATTTTGGAACAGGAATAAAGAGAAATGAAAAATGTCATGTATTACATTGATAGTTTATAATTATGAAATCACTCCTAGTAGTTACCTTCCACTTTCGAAGTGCTTTGCAAACACACCTAAGTACCATAAACCCAGAGCTTCAGAATATGGCATTTAGATTAAAGGTGGAGGCCCTAAAGTAAAAAGGAGTGAAAAGGAAGGAATAAATTTCAGCACATCTTGACTTTCCAACTCTCAGAATATCTAGTTTTGTCTTACACCTTTATTGTGTAATCTATTGTGGTGCTTTGGAGAAGTTGGCTTGGTTTACATTTGTTGAAGGGATATTATGAGAGAACTATTGAAGTTTTAAAGAAGCTGAAAAGCACTAACACCGTGTAGGTGGCCTGGAGCTCTGCTATCATCCATCCCCATCCCCAGAGCAGGGCCAGTCCTATTATTAAAAAGAAATGCCAAGTCAGGCTTTGGAAGGGAGTGGTCCCATCATTGTTTTGTAATTTCCAAAGGCCAACACGTGCACTGGAGCCAGGTTTGATTCTGTATTTCCACCCCAGCTCTCCCAGTTAATTTCCTCACAGATCTCTGCAGAGGCCTCTTAGATGCACTGAAGCTTTTCTTTGATAGTTATATTATATTTAGAGTTTAAGGGGAGAGGTAGGACTTGGGGTTATGGTGAGGAAAGGCAAAACAAGTTTTGAGAGTTGAAAATCTTTTCTAGAATTGGAGCTCAGAATCTGTTGCCTCAGTTTAAGGTGTTAAAAAGGTGCAAGGTTAACACAGGAAGCCTTGTTGGTAGGTAACTGTTTTCTCCTCATGTAATTTCATCTGCTAAAGTATATGGCATCATCTTGGAAGTGTGACAAGATGATCTTTATTTAAAGAACCCCACAAAATAAGCCTTAATCCAAACCACATATTTGCAATTCAATGCTTATCCTACTGATCAGCATATATACTGAAAATAATTCAGATTTGCTTGAGCTCATTGGGCAAATTTGTGGTATTTGTTTGTATTTTTCTTTGTCCTTGAAATTTTTAGCAGTATTTGTGTACTGCTACAGAGTGTATTAATACATTTAAATAAGTCAGGGAGTACATGTAAGAGCTTTTTATGTATTTTGACTCCCATTTTTCCTGGGCACCCTGAGAATGCTTCCTATCAAAATCTCCATTTCAGAGATTTTAATAATTTTTCTCTAGTATTTTCTTTAGAGAGCTGGTTCTTTCCTGGAAGCTTGTTGCCAAGCTAACTTCATTATGCTATTATTATTTAGGTTTTCCTTCCATGAAATAACACCAGAACTTCTAAGAACTTAATTTTCTGGCATGGTTGACCTTTCAAGATACTGAAAACCCACACATTTTCTTTGGGAAGATGACTGCATTTTATCTGTCTGGACAGACTGAGAGAACTGCTTGAAAAGAACTTCTCCAGCTACTTTTTTGTGCTGATGCCTAAAATAAAATTAGTAATAATTGCCAATGCCTCTTCACACAGCTTAATAATAGAACCTATGGTAGAACATCCTATCAGCTGATGGCTGTATTATCATTGCAAGAGAGAAAAGGCACATGGAATTTTAACAGCCTCAGGCCTTTTCAGAACAGGTGATTTTTAAACTTTTGGTTGTCTGGTGGCAACAATCATTTGTTTCAGCATTAGCAATATTTGGATTCCTAACTTAAATGCACTACTGACTGTTATTCTTAGCTTTTAGCTAGACTGAAGTGCCTGATGTTAGAGGAAAGGGCTTTTGGCTACTAATTATGAATGTTCTTTTGTATATTTTGTGAAAAAATAATTTGGAATTACACTCTCCTTGTCCAGGAACACACAACTTTTGTATATATCGAGTTAAAGCAAAACATGAGACTAATGGATATTTGATTTCCTTGGAAATAGGGTTTTACCACGTAATGAATTCTGGGTTAACAATTATTAGCTGTGGTTGTTACACTGTGGCAGATATTTCTGCCACCTAAATCACATTGCACAAGGTAAACTGGGAATTTTCAAGATTTAGTGGTCTTTGTTCCTTTGCCCTGATCATCCTGGTATTCATTCAAGGATGTCCATATTTTTTGTCTCTTCTTTCACATTTTCCCATCAAATGTCTTTGCTGCTGTTTCTTTTTCCAGATGCAGTATTATGTTTGTTTGTTTGTATTTTCAGTGCTCCTATTGCATGTTTATGTGTACAAAAAAAATGCACTGAGGCTGTATGTGGGCCAGTTTAGTTTACATGCTTAGTGTGTGTTTGTGCAAAAGAGGTTCAGATCTGGAGGGGAAGAAGAGATTGTGGAATCCAGGATACAGAAACTTGGTAATTTAGTTTTTTTGAAGAAACAAGTGATATTTTCACCCTGCAACCACTTGCTGAATATTCCATAAATAGACTTTATTCATATCCCTCTAGGAGAAACGTGGCTGCAATTTATGGAAAGCTCATCATGCTTCATGGAAAAGCTGAATGCTGCAGCTTTAGTGAAAGCTCACTGGTTCATAAATGTTGCAGTGCTACGAGTAGTATAGAAGTGCCAGGGTGGTTTTTTTGTTGGTTTTTCTTTGAGGGGGGGGTGGTTGGGGTGGGGTGTTTTTTGGCATGGTTTTTTGTTGTTTGTTTTGTTTTTGTTTTTGTTTTTTCCTTTCTGGTGGACAATATTATTTTATTGCTTGAAGATAATTCCTGCAGAGTTCAAAGAGGAATTCCAATGCATTTTTGAAAGAATTTAGTGCTGGCTAGTTAAAAGATTTTTTCGGAACAATCTGAGAAGCTGATTGACATGGTGTAGTTTCAGTGGACTGTGCAATTCTTTGGCTTCCACTCAGACCTGTGTGCAGTGTCACATTCCAGTCAAATCATCCATTCTTGATTTGCCTGTCAAGAACTGAAGTTCAGGGATAAACTTATGCTGGGGCCCAGCTCTTGGTAGCTGCAAACCTCAGAGTTTTCTTATGTTAACAGTGGTAAAAAATAGATCAGCAGGAAAGAGCTTTGTTGTGGAGTGACTTTTATTTTCAGAAGATGAAATCTGTTACTCACAACAAAATCTATTCTCCCCTTACCCCAGCAAGTGCAGAAATCCTGTGACAGTGGGACTGGTGCCTGTAGTGTCCCTGCAGTGTCCTTGGCAAAGTGCTTGATGGATTAGCAAGAGAGTGGTTCTATTACACAGATTATGGGCAACTCATTCTTCATAATAACTGTTGAGTGTGGTGCATTGCTATTTACCATCCCAGGCATACCAAATTAAAGTTTGAATATGGTTATATTAAAGCCATACATTAAAAAAAGGAAAAAGGAAAATATAAGAAAGAAAATAAAAGGAGACTCACTGTAGTTTTAACTACGCTTGTGAAGCATCTCTAGCCTCAGGACCTTGTGTGGACACCAGGGATTCTGAGTCATGTTTGAGGAGGGAGCAGCTCTTTCAGTTCATACCTTGTGTGTTTAAGTGTAAATGACCCAACATAAAGTAGATGTGAGAGTACAGATGGAAACCAGAGAGTACATTCTGATCTTGCTTGAGGTGGGCTATGGCCTACAACTGGTTTCCCTTATCCCAGCTCCCAACTCTGTTCCTTCCCAAGCCAAAAATAGGATATATACCTACTTGTTGCTGTTGCGTTTTGGCTTTTCACTAAATGGAACAATCTAGTGAATCAGAAAGAGGTAAAAAAGCCCTAAAGAAATATTGAAACTAATTAATATTTCAAAGAAAGGACTTTTTTTTTTTTTTTGGTGTTTTGTGAGGTTTTTTGTGTGGTTTTGGTGGTTTTTTTGTTTGTTTGTTTGGTTTTTCTCTTTTTTTGAGAAAATAATTAGGTATCATGAATATTTTTGTTACTCTGCAATAAGCCAATCCTTAAGGGATGAAAATATGCTCTAACTGCTTTGCAAATGTATAAAATTCATAGTGTGTTTGATTAAAACTTCTCTATTGCTTAATTAAGCTTTGCATTGAATTCTACAAACATTTTATAAAGAGTAATTCATAAATCCTATAAGGTACACCCACCATCTTTGTCAAAGTCTGATGTATGGCTGTTGAGAATTAATAAAATTTTTCAAAATTAAATAGGAAATTAGAAACACTGTAAAGAAACAGTTCTTTGTATTACTGGGACCTTGGGCAGTGTTGGGACTTCATGTTTTTAGTTGGAATTGTCTTGTATTTGTGATATTTCTGTATTCTTCAACATGCCAGAAATGTGTGTGACAAAGGATAAATGAGAAGGCAATGCAGAAGAGGGCAGAAACTTGGACTTTGAGTTCTAAACTGGCAACAGGCTGCTGAAGGGATTTCTACTCGATTTGTTTTAGTATTTTTAAAATAGAATAATTTGGATAATTTACTGTCTTTTCCTGAAACCATTTTCTTCCCGAATTCTGAATCTGTGGGTGAGCAAACTGATGTGGTCCTTTCAGTGCAGTGACAAAGTCAGCAAATTACCTTGTAAATCCTTGTGTGGCACACAGGAATTGCATAACATTTAGAGGTAAATGAAGTGAGTTTATCTAAATAATGCATGCACTGCAAAGGCTGGTAGTACAATGCTTTTCAATATTCTGTTTCTTGAATGATCATGCCCAGGTCACCTGAAGTACCCTTCTTCCCTCTTTGCTGGATTTTATTACACACCCTTGTGATTTTCCAACTCAGAAAGAGAAAAGAGCCATAATGACATTATTGCTCTGGTTTTTGTTACTGAAATTTTCTCAGAGCGAAGATTTTTTTTTTTACTTTAGCAAAGTGAAGCTGAACCAAAATTGGTGGCATTCATCAGCCCTAGTGAACAAGCAGGGATCACTCTCCACCACAGAAAGAATTTTAATGTTTCATTGCAATGTAGAATTAAGGGCCTGTTCTTTCCTCATCTCCCTCTCCCAGGTCTGTTTTCTTGGCCATTCATAATACTGGCATTTGTGCTGACCTGTGTTCCTTGAAATTGTTTTGTAGCCCTTTAATTCCATTGTTCCAAATTACTCTGAGGTGAATTTTTTTGCTGTTCTCTTCAGTGACAAAGACTATTAGAAAAACCAGCTCATCTCAGGATGGGCATAATCTCAAAAATCAGCTCCACAAGGTTTAACAAGAAAAAATACTGAGCAGGAAAACGGGAAAGTTGCACAGACAGCAATGTATGATGTTACAATTGGAGGGAAAGAAAAACCTGTTGAATGTTTCCAGTTGTTATGAAATATGAAATCATATGTAATTCAGGACAAAAATCAAACATCTTAATTCTGTCTTAAGGAGAGGGTAAATAATTAGAATAGAAGCAACCTGTTTTATACAGGTTTAAAATTCCTGAGAAAGTAGTAAATAAAATAAAAATGTCTGCTTTCATTTCAGATTAAATTTAAAAAGTCAAGAGAGAAAGATATTCCATTCTAGATGTTTCTGAAAATCTTTCAGGTTAAGCCAGGTTATTCAGTAGCTTCATTCAACTTTTTTATTATAATGAAAAATTGATAAAATCAGTTGTGATAGAATTGCCTTGGTAAGCTTTGGATTCCCACATCCTGTTATGCTTGTGGCCTGAAAGCTGCTCCAAAGGGGGAAAAAAAAAAAAAAAAAAAAGGAAAGAAGGAAAGAAATTTAAAAAAAAAAATTATTTTCTCTGGTCAAAGTAAATCACAGCTCTCCTTGTGTACTGTCCAGTGAGCATGTGGAGCATTTGCTTCTGGTTTTGTTTTGGTGACACCCTGGAAGTGTCCAAGGCCAGCCAGGCTGGATGGGGTCAGTGGAAGTTGTCCCTCCCATGGCAGGGGGTTGGAATGAGATGATTTTTAACATCCCTTCCAAATTAAGCTTGAAAGCCCTGGATTTTACCTTCTTAATAAAATTTAATGCACAGTACTCCTTTTGAGCCAAAGTGTGACCAGCAACAGATTCAGGAGAACTTGAGTTATGATGCAGATTTTGAAGAGATTTCTTTCTGCCCTGGAGGAGCACAACAGTTGCTTATTTCAACAGAAATGTAAAATTCTGCAGCAGCTGATAATGTTGGCCCAGTCCTTTGAACTCTAGGGAGGGGAACATCCAAAACCTTACACAGAGGATTTTTAACTGCACTTACCAGCCTTAACGAAATCCTGCCACAAGAACAATTACCAGTTTCAAATTATAAATTTTATTTTAAGATTTTCAGAGTGAGACCTTAGCTGCAAATTTTGCTTTCAGTTTTCCTGTCATGCAGAGAAGCCTGAAAAGAAGTTTGTGCTTAGGAAGAGGGGCAAGACAAGAGTTTTCTTGCCTGCAACCCTTCAAGTTGATTTGAACTTGGTGTCATGCCTGAAGAACACCCTGTGCAGCTCATCTTGTCTGCTCAGGAGCTTGGTGGTGATGATGATGGTGGAAAACAAGCAGTGATCTGATTTTAGTTTGGGAATGTCAGGTTATTCCTGGTGCTAGATGCTGTGGCATTTGCCTGCTGATGAGATTATGGAAAATTAATTTTCATGTATTGACAGAGTTTCCCTTATGGGCCCCTTTCAGTTGAAGATTGCAGTTCCATGAACTAAAAAGTGTTTGGAAGAGAAGAATGTTGAAATTCATTAGCTGTATCTCAGTATTTTGGAACAGTATAGAGGACTGTATCTATTGGATTGACTAATTTTCTTTGCTCTTAATTGCAAAAATCCATTTGAATTTAACCAACTTCTTATTCCAATTTGGCAAAGCATCTGTACATGATGGCTAACACAAGTGCTTTTGAAAATACAAATCAAATTGATTAAAAAGCATTCAATCCCAGGGAGACTTTTTTTTTTCCTGAGGACATTTTTTCCCTCCAGTAATTGCTATAAATATTTTTAAAACTGCTGTCTTTAAATGAAATATTATACATGTTTATGTTCATATAAAACTAAAAAAAAAATTTTGCAATTACTTACTTAAAAAAACCCAACAAATATGATGCATTTATAGTTATTACTTATTTTGATTATTTTCTAAGTAATTTTATTTTCCACTACTTTTGCTTATACATTCCAATTTAGAGTCATTGAGCCTTGTTTCAGAAGAGATTAGCTGCATTTTCCCCTGCTCACTATGTACTTTATATTTTACTTTGCACTAATTCTGGCTGAGTGAGTGGGCACCAGTATTTGTTGAAGTTCCTTTTGCGGTTACAGGAGAGTAAGAAACATAAAACTGTATTCAGAAAAGTAATTTTTCAGGGAGAACATTTTTTTACAAAAGGATCATTAAAAACAAAGAGTAAAGTGATACACACACTGAGCCAAGTTCCCTTGTGGTTTTTAGTTTTTTTTGTAGTTACATCTCTCTAATTTTACATAGTTCCTGTTCTGCCTTAGAAAGCAATTGAAATAAAGCCATTTTCTCTATTAAAAACACCACAGGATAGACTCAATTTAGGTTTATCTTACTGGATTTCATTTGTTTACCCACTCTGGCTGGAAAGCACACCTCTGGCAGGTATTAGTGCAAGCCATACCATGGAAAGTGTACTAAAGTCATATGTATTTAATTAAAAAATTCTTTATGTTGGGAGATGTCTTAATGATGCATCAGTTTTCATTTAATAATTGTACAGAAATTATTAAATACAACAATAATCCAGTATTATCAGAGAGCCTTTAGGTCACACAGTGTCTCCATCAACCTCCTTGATAAACTAAAAATATCCAGACCTTGAGTCCTTCTTGTGTTCTGCTGATATTTCTAAGGGAAAATTCTGACCCTGTGTCAAAAATTTCCCAAATTCTGCTTCAAGAAATCAGGAGCAGAGCAATAGAGCCCTTATCTGCCAGCTCCTCACCCTGCCCCTTATCCTGCAATACCAGCCCTTCTCTCATTTCATTGGAAAAATTGCTTTTGCCTTTATATTTCTTGCAGGAAAATCGACCTTTAGGAAATATCCCACTACTTCTCTAATTTATAAATCCCTGTTTGACAGTGTAGTTCCTTTTACCCTGTGCATAAATGGGAGACAGATCTGTAGAGACAGATCCTAAAGGGGACCTATAATAAAATCAAAATTAAAACCAGAAGCAGTCTCACACTTGAGTGAACTCTTCTTTCTTAGGGATGCTCATTCAGGCATCTTCTCCTGGTGCACACTGAGCTGCTCTGACTTGTGGTGTCTTGGGCTTTTTTGTGGCAAGGCACGCTGTAACTGCAGCAAAACTATCACAAAAGGTATTTCTTTAGGCTGGGTATTTTATGTTTTCTGTCTGCACCAAATTCTTTTGTGACATACTAGGAGAGCTTATCTTCTCTGCACTGCTGCTTTCTGTGGCCAGACTAAAAATAATTTCCATGCCTATTTTTGGGGGTTTATTTTTGCCTATTCTTCCTCTTTTAGGAACTGAATTGACAGAATGGAAGTTAAAAGTGGAAATATGTGTAGTATCAAGAATCAGTTCTTACTAAAATATTTTACAAATGGCACATGAGTGGCTGTGTAGGGGATATAAGAGTGAAAAGGGCACAAAGAGGTCCTACTGTACCATGCTTTGCATTGCCTGTGGAGTCAAACAGCCGGTGATGATATCCAAACTTCAGCTTTTAGCTTATCCTCGCCTCATTGGGCATTTTTTTTCTATCTTTTTCCATCAAACTGACCAAGTTTGATGCATTTATCAAATGAAGTTCAATGTAGTGGTTTTTTCCAGGGCATAAATCTAGATACCTGTCTAACTTTAGAAAGCTAGGGTTAGAAAAATCGTATTTATTACATAAAATGCTCAATTTAACATTCCATTTCTCCCACATTTTTAAAGTTAAGCAAAGGGCAGCTGTGTGACTGTTTCACAGTCAGAACATGCTGGTGTTAAACCAAGAGGCTCCCTGCCCTCATTTAAAATCGTTTGGAAATGTTGTAATTTTATTCAGAATCTTAGTCAATGGTAGCCTCCTTTGGTCACCTGCATCTGCAGCCAAAGTCCAATGTGCAGATCCTGGTCTGAGAGTGACCCTTCAATGCCATGGAATGGTTTCGTTTGGCAAGGACCTTAAATTAAATCTAAATTCCATTTAAAGAAAATTTCTAGTTCATATTGTAGGAAAATTGGTGGTTATTCCACCAGAAATTGTGAGGGTTGTGTCCTGTCTCATCCAGCTTTTGTAATGGTAATTGTCCTTGCTTTCCCTGCTAGCTCCCGCAGCAAACGGGGCTTTTATTACTGCAGCATGCTCTTGCAGTTTCACAATTTGCCACAGTAATATTTCATCCAAGAGAAGGAATTTAACAGGAAGCTTTCAGGAAAAGAAAAAAAATAAAAATAAAGGATTCTCCTCTCTGTTATGGTCGGTGATCAGTCCATTCCCTTGTACAAAGCAACCCTCACTTTAGAGAAGAATTCCAGCAAGATCTCTCCTTGTTTAAGTATCATGGAAGTTCACAAAGCCATCCATCAGTTGGTTTTGAGATGCTTTTTGACTTTCAACAATATCTCAGGTAGTGCCTGAAGTTACTGTGTTTTGGTCAGCATGTTAGGTGCACTATACTGAATTTTTGAGGTCGTTGTTGGTTGTTGCTGATGTGCAGTGCAACACAGGGAATAAATCAGAGATCAAATGTTTTGATGTGAAGTAACCATCCTAGCCTGTACTCAGGAAATTTTTTTTTTTTAAACACTGGAAACCTTTATAAAACTGTCAATCTTTTAAACCTTGTGTGTGTAGTGTGTGTCTTCTTGACAGTGTAGAAAAATGGAATGGTTTTCATTCCCTTTAGAGTTTCCCTTCAGAACTGGGGGTTAACAGCCCCCGTGTGCACTGAAGCTGTGAAATTTGGTCTTTCCAGGGGTATCTTTGATGGATTCACATTCAACCAATTGTTTCCCATTAGAGCATCCTGAGATTGATCTCCTGAGTGGGATTATCCCTGTACACCTGTTTTACTGGTATGCCCTGTTCAGAAGGCTTGACATCAAGTCTGGCCTTTCTTCAGGCAGTGTAGAAAACAGGTTGTTCTTCAAACACTAAAAAACGTTTTTTTCTTGTTTTCAGGTTTAAAGTTCCACCATTGTCAGAAGGCACAGTATCACTCCCAGATACATTCTAGTGTTAGGGACATGATAACACAACACATGTACAAAGTTCTCCGTTAATGTCTGCAAAGCAGTTGAAAGCTTTTTAAAAAATCTGAAATTGCCCAAATGTTGACAAAATCAGCTTTAGATTACTGTACTGCACTGGCTGGCTTCCTTATTCCTGGATTTATGTACCAGAGCTTTGACCTCAGTGACAGCTCCTCTGATTTCCATCACTTCTTTCAGTGCAGCAGGATGGATTTACCCACACTGCTGCACGATCCTCAGGCCTGCAAGTGGCAGCTGCAGAGAGTTGGGTTGGTTCTTCCTGAGCACATCAAACTGTGTGACTGCAGCACTGCCAATCAAGAGGGAAATAAAAAAAAAGTATATTAAAATACAATAATATGTATTTTAACATATATTTTATTGTGTTAATTTTTTCTTTTTTTTTTTTTTAACATTCATTTTTATGAAGCCATAGTAATAAGGTTTTCACTTTGGAATGAGAGTGTAAGAAATCCTTCATAATCACACTGGAAGATGCATGGTTTGTTAACATGTGTGTGGTATTTTGTTTGAGATGCTTAAAGTGATGTTACCAGGAGTAAGCATCAGAAGAGGTAAATACAATGTACTGTAGTCAGGGGATGGAGAAGGAATATGGGAGTTGGTTCAGGCTCTTGCTGTTTCATTTCTGCTGGTTTTAGGAGGCACTGTAAGTGCTTCTGATTCTCAAAGCAAATAGCAAAATCTTCTTGCTCATAGAATATAAATAAATTATAAATCTTTTTGTACTCATCCCAGTGGATGTTCCATTATATTACGTATTCATCTATTTTTCATTATTTTTACCTCAAATTTGTCACTGTTTGCACTCCTAGGGAAATGTGTGCTCCTGCAAGGAGAAAAAAGTAAAAACTGAAAAGTTTTCAAATGTTGATGGCAATAGAAATGGATGAGATATACATTAATAATAGAAATGAGTTTTATTCATTGGTTTCAGACCACTGATGTATTTAACTGAGGGTTCTGGTAGCAAAGGGAGTGGATAATTTTGACATTAAGCAGTGTTGCCCTGGGCTCTGACTAAGCTGAGAGATTTGGAGACACAAAGCAGGTGGTTCTTGTATGCATTAATTCAGCCTTTCCTCAGCTCCACTGTCAGCTCCTTCTCTTTGGGGTTCTGTCATGAGCTAAGGGGGAAGAGGGTGGCTCTGACTGCCCCTGGTTTTGAAGTAAATGTCAAATGCAACCACAGTTTTTAAAAAGTGCAGAAAAAAAAATCCTATGCATTTATCAGTTTGATGTGTCAGAGGGAAAGCAGTGAGACTGCATTTGCCTTGGCAGGTTTGCATGGCACAGAAAAAAGGATTATTGCCACTGTGTTCTTTGCATCCTAAATTGTCAGAAAGGGACCAGATAAAGAAATCCTGTTTTCTTGAGGAAGCATTCCAGTTCTTAACACTTCTAATAAACCCCAGATATTTAGGGAAGGCTGAGGGGAGTTTTATTGCAGTGCTCCAGCCTTGCAGACCTGTTGCAAATTGTGTCATTTGTATGAGGGGTGACATGGGGTTAGAGAAAACAGTATTTACTTCCTTATTTGCAAATCAGTTTTCCTAAGAAGTAGAAGAAGAATGTATAATTTCGGTTTGTTTTCTAAAGTAGGAATTTTTAACATTATTTTTAGTTATGTCAGATTTCAAGGGATGGTGAAACAATGCTGGGGGATGCTTTTGCAGGTGATACAGGGTTTTTTTTGGAGGGGAAACACATAGTTCTACAAAATTTTCAGTTCATTTGGTAATCTCAGCTCCTGAAATAAGAGTGCCCTTGTCT
Source organism: Rhadina sibilatrix (assembly GCA_013400275.1). NCBI lineage: Eukaryota > Metazoa > Chordata > Aves > Passeriformes > Phylloscopidae > Rhadina > Rhadina sibilatrix. The sequence continues at coordinate 72,771 of VWYO01007787.1, forward strand.
GCTCAGCAGGTTTGGAAGTCATCAGTTGTCCAGTCAACAGGTCACCTGGCTTGTGTAGATGAAACAAAGATAAAAATTATGTTCTGTTATGGTTAAATCTATTGTGTGTATTGCTTGAAGTCTAATGTGTGATACACCTACAGAGAGCCAAGTGGAATAATCCCTCAGTGATTTCCAGGATGCTGAACCAGTGACTCTGAGCTGTCATTTTATTGGTGGGATGAGAGAACACTTAATATGTGGGTTTTATTTTCCAAGTGTTCATTAGCACCATGAATTCCTCTTGGGAAAAAAAAAAAAATAAAAAAAGAAAACCATAAAGTGTTGACTTGAGAATATGTCATAAGGTGGAAAAGGAGGAGCTGGAAATTTGAAATATTACAGGATGCTGTGGATGCTGTGTTTAGTTCTCAGGAAAATATTATTATTAACTTACTGCTAGATGTTGAGGGAAGGAGTCTCTGGTCTGAAAATGGCACCTCATACCTTGGCAGAAAGGTCAGCATCAATCACCATGGAAGGGAAATTGTCAATAGAAAGTTCTGCAAAGTTTCTTTCCCAGATTCAGCCAGAATATTGGCAAATATGACCTCACTCTGGAGCTCTGCTTTTATGAAAATGTGCCTGCTTATTGCAGGCTGCTGCTGTAGGGAACAGTTGAAGTATTTTCTTTGGGATTGCTTAAAAAAACTGTCCAAATTGTGTTCATTAATTAAAATAACTTAGCTGGGTAAATTTATTTTGAAGTATTTATCATGTTTCATGGCAATAGGGGTCTAAATAAATGGGACTTTATCATGAAGAAATGACAAAGGAAACGCAAATTAAATCTTTTAAAAAATGAAAGAGAGAGTTACAGTAAAATTAACTGATAATAAATACTTTTAAAACAACTTCCTAAATAACTGGACTAGGTTTAAAATTGATAACTAATGGAAGGTATTTGTTACTTCAAATTTTAGCACAGGAGGAGACAGCTGGCTGAAATCACAAAGGAAAAATTTTAAGTCCCACATCTTGTCTCTAGTTGTTCTGGTTATAAAGGGGAAGATTCAAAATAGACTTAATTTTTTTTGTGATGTTGATATGCTGATGTTTTAAAATGATATAGGAACATTTTTTTCCTTTAATTAAAAATAATATTATTTTTCTTTTGCATTTGTGCCCCGAGTAAAAAAATGAAACTGAACACAAAAGTTGCTGTGGACTCTCAGATGATGTTTCAGACCAAAACCAACTCTGAGATCTCCCATTTCAGTTTCAGCCATTTAGAAAACAAAATAAAAAGCAAGTAACAGCTTTTATTTGCATTCATGTTATCTTTGCTTTACCTTGCCAGAGTGCTCTGCACAAATGATGCTGAGGTGCATCCCCAGGCCCATGTTGTAACATCCTGTGAGAGCAAAACTGTGCTGTGCCTCATTTTGAGAAGAAATGCAGATGTGGAGTGGGGTTAAGCTGCAGATATAACACAGCTGCTGCTCGGGACAGTCAGAGGTCCAGGACTCCTGGGTGCTGTGAAGGAAAAACCTCTGATTAGAGACAGCTATTGGGAGCCAATTTCAAAGTTATATTCAAAGTATGGAATTGAACGTATTCTTTTATTCAAATAAAGCTTGGAAATGAAAGTATTTTTTTATTAAGATGCACTTAACATGCCAAAACTACAGTGTCTATTTTATTGAAATTCTGTAGACACAAACATAAGCGACTTTCTTAGGCCAGCTTTTCCCTCCCAAGTTCTTCCAGGTTGAGTGTTCTGGTAGGGATCTGGGAGATACTTTGTGCTTTCTCCCTAATCAGGCATGAAGGAAAGACAGAAAATACTTGGGGATGCTTTTTCCCTGCCTGTGGCCTCCTGCAGCCCTGCCAGATCTCTGAATGTTTTCATTGTCCTGTCTGCTGTTAACTCTAACCCACATTTTACATTTTTGTCATTCATTCACAATCACCACAGCTGGGATAAGAAAGTCAGCATGGTTCTGCTGTGGAATTTGATGAGCTGAAATTTAAAAAAGGGAAAAAGAAAAAAAAAAAAG